>JAEQML010052276.1:0-42945 GCA_016904865.1 Pissodes strobi
TTAATAAGAATAATCTAGGGAGAAGACTAATAAACAATAAAGACAAAGTTGACAAACAACCTAAATCTGGTGTTTACAAAATAAATTGTGTGAACTGTGAAACTGTATACGTGGGAGAAACTGTTCGAAACTTAAATATTAGGATTAAAGAACACAAAAAATCGATTTTACATAATACTAAAAACTCTGGCTTAGCAAAACATTGTATAGAAAATAACCATTTTATAGATACGAATAATGTCAAACTTTTACACACGGAAACAAAAATCAAAAGGCTGAACCTTTTGGAGTACCAAGAAATCCTAAAGTCACAAAAAACAGACGTTTTAAATACGAACGACCAACTGACCTGCTCTTTAAACACCTCCATTATTGACAGTGCAATAAAAACAAAATACCGACAGGCGGTTTAGTAGGGTATAACAATTTTAGATTTTAGTATACAACTACTCGTGATAAAGGCCTCATCAAGCCGAAACATATGTAGAGAAAAATATCTCATTAAATTATTTTGAAACATCTAAACTAAAAGCAGTGTACTAATTATCCCTAGTATTATTATTCAACGATGTTTCACAAGGATCCTACCGCCGAAACTATTCATTGTAATTGAAAAAGTTTTATCTAAGTGTTCTTGGTTGTCAAAGCTTATCAAATTGATAAATCTTTCTCATCACTCAATATGCATACAGCAAAATAATAAAAACTCAGCTGAATAAATGCTAGCTGATAGCAAAGGGCAAACATCATATAAGTTCTATTAATATTGACAAAATTTTATTGTCTTTATTTCTGAAAACCTGTTCATATCAATATAGCAAATGGGTGCTGCTGTCAACCAAATTGTATGTCAAGTCATAAGCCAGCTCAACTTACGTCTTGAAGTACATGTTGTTAATTCTTTAGAGAAAGTTCTTATTGAAGCTGCCTATTTTCTAAAACAACCTACCGAACAACGTTTGTAGGGGGCAATTTAGACATTGTAAGCGATATTTTAACATTGGTAACAGATCAAATCCCAGCTAAAAAGGATTCTATTACATTTGTAAAAGAACAAACTAATATTTTTATTAAAATCCACCTTTAAATACGACCACTTATTTTGTAGCATTTTATTTTCGATATCACAGGAATATCAATTGTTTATGCAGTTCAGGCAACACTCTTCAAAAAATATCTAAGTAACTATATATTCTTGTTATAGTTTATATATAATTCGAGTGATATTTTAAACAAACCACTGTATAATTATAAATCAATACCCATAGTCCATAGTCCGTATTTTGTACATAATAGCATGTTATAATTTGTTAAACTACTTATTATAATAATTATTATGTTCCTTTCTGTAATGGGTATGCAGGGTATGACTCCCAAATGACTTTTTGTTATTTTCGTAAATGACTTGTAATTAACTATTAAAAATAACTTAGGTGCGCATTTTTCAAGTCAAAAAGTAATAAGAAGTTTATATATGAATTAACTTGTTTTCCATTGTCAGAGCACGCGCCCTATCCGCGACGCCATCTTAGATTTGGATATCAGGCCTTCTACTTCAGAGGGTGTTGATCAAGCTGACCTAAATTTTATATTTTTAAAATGGAACATAGTAGGTATATATTTTTGAATTGTTCAAATATTCGCCTCAAATTTTTAATATAACGAAACCTATCCCTAAGTTCAACTGTTTTTGAAAAATAATGATTGATTTTAGGTTACTTTTTCGAGAGACGTTTTTCATTGCACGGTATTTAACATAAAGTTCTATAAAATACAAATTTTTGCCTGAGGGGTTTCTATCTAGAATATAGAAATGCACTTTATATTAATATAAAGCAATAATTTTTACACAAATTGTTAATTTAAGAATACGTTATGTTATATCAAATAATTTCAGAATTTTCCGAAGATTTAAAAATTTCAATTAAGTAGATCTTAAAGTGTGACCAAAGAAGAATGGAAATCTTTTTTACTACCGATTTCACAGAAAATGTTATTCTTAATAATATTGCATTTTAAAACAGTAAAAGCGGTAAACAAAAGTTGTTACAAATTAAAATTTTCATTCAAATGTGAAATTTAGGTTATGTATTTTAATTTTTATTCTTTTGTCTTGATTTTTTCTTATCCGGGATGCCGATGACGCAGTATATTGACCATCAAATTAAATTTGACACTAACCTGATGGGTACTGGGTGCGGCAGTCAAACCTGCATTTTTGAAAATATCATGGTGAGTTGCGTTCCTCCCCTTCAAAGCATTTCAGTAGCCATGGAACAGTGGCCCAAGTGGTGAAAGCCTTTTTAGTTTTTATCAAAGCCGTAGTTATGCAACCGTTCAACGCGCTGCTTTCGGACTTACTTCCAGATTAATCGTAATCGACCCGTGCCTTATGTTCGCTCTATAAAGTTATGGGTACAAAACTTTCAGAAAATATTGGTGAACATTATCACCCATACAAAGTCAAGTGGTTCAGGTTATGAATGAAAACGATTTCGCTACTCGACGGCGATTTTGCATAACGTTTTTGGAATTGATTGATGAAAAGTAGGAACTTGTCCACTGGCTCTGAATCAGTGACGAGGCGCATTTCCATCTCGGGTTAGGCAAACAAACAAAATTTTAGATATTGGCGTAATGAAAATCATCATGAACTCTATTAAAAATCTCTCCATTCAGTGCGTAATGTGTTTAATATTTTTATGTTTTTTTTTTGAAAATGAGGGGGAGTAAGCTGTTACCAGGGTATAAATAAATATACCGTAGGTTCAATGAAGACGAATTTCCAATTTCGCCGGAGCCAGTGGTTCGTGGCCTGAGGTGCATTATAAGATCCTTTACACAAATAGTGCACTATATAAAAGTCGGCCTTTCTATTGGTCGATCCGAATGGCCCTCCGCTCGCTTCGCTCGCTACGGGGGCTCAAAGAAAGGAAACTAACCAGGTGCTAACCCAAACTAACCCAAGACATACCCAAAATCAAGAAAAAAACTGTTTAGAAACATAATCTTAAAAATATAAATAAAAAAAAGCAATGGGGTTTGAACCCGGGCCGTCCAGGTGAAACCCAGTTGTCTAAACCTCTACACCGAGAGCTCTTGACAGAAATCGATTGCATCACGAAGACATGTTGTAATACGAGATGGATCGACCAATAGGAGAAGTCGATTTTTACATAGTGCACTATTTGTGTAAAGGATCTTTAAATGCTTATATCAGGCCGCTCGGCTACGAGGGACAGTCTACAGTCAGTGTGCAAACGCCCTGAGATTGTGTAATTGAAGTAATAACCGAGGAAATAATTTTGCATCAGCGAATACTTTTTGAATCTCTCCTGACAGACTGCTCGCTGATTTATACCGTGATGCAGGTGCGCGGCGGCTTTTGCGTTTGATGCAAAAACATCAAAACGATTTTGCTAAGTGACTCTACTCGATGTTATTTGTACTATGCTATTACCGTGAATGTGCCGCGATACTTGGAAATTTTATGAACATTCTTCATTCCTCCCGCTCGTAAACATGGACTGAATGATGATACCAAGATGGAACCACAAGCCGCACTGCCAATGTAAGCATGAATCTCCTCAACGAAGTCTTCCCAAATCGGGTGATATCCCGGAACGAGGCGATTCCTGGGCCTCCCCATTCCCCCGACCTCATCGCATATGATTTTTCTTGTGGAGCTACTTAAAGAGTGAAGTTTTCCAATACGAGCTCCTACTCTTAAAGAACTAAAGGCTAGAATCCGTCAATGGATGGGTGATGTAATGTAATGGAGAATTTTAGACATCGGCTGCAAGAAAGCATCGATCGAGATGGACGACATCGTAATGGCGTTATTTTTAAATAATGAATAATGTCTCAAATGCTTTTTAACGTAGACTGACATGGTATAAATATATATATTTTTTCTTACAGCTACTTCAAAAATGCACGTTTGACTGTCGTACCCTGTATAAATTGACTAGGAAACATTAACTATTACTTACCAGCGAACTAAGAAATATACTTGTTGAAAAATCATCAAGAAATTTTACTTCTTTGCCTTGAGTTAAAATCTCCATGATTTTGTCTACGTGGCAATCCAAAATTATCCTTCGTGGGATTGAACTTGCTACATCCTTCAGCAGTGGTCTAAAAACCAGCAGAGTATAGAATACAAATTTAAAATAATTTTTAGTTTATACAGGGTGTTCCAAAATTAGTGCAAAACGTTTTAACAGTGTAATCTAAGTCTAAAACAGATTCTAGTTTCCTTAATAAACATATGTCGAACAATGCATCCTACAGAATTACAACTATTAACAGGTTTCCTCCTGATCTATTTCCTAAATGGTTACAGCTATTTGCTTGAAATTATGGTATTCCGGCAATTTTAGCATGCACATTGTGTTTGTCAAATTGGATCATTAAAATTCTAGTCTGAGGCGGAACATTTGGGGTTGTAAACGTAGAAAAACTGTTATAATATTGTAATCTACTAAAATGCATAAGCTATTAAAGAAATATCATCCTGTCGTAAGTTTGAACTTGAACTTGGAGATTGTCATATAAACATTAAAAGCAAACTATAAACAACGGAAGCGATTTTGAACCTTAAGCATGCCATGATCATCACTTTTTTAGTATAAATACGCCAACGAACCTTCAGGTCGGCAGACTTTAGTCTCGCCTCCAGCTCCCAAGGTTAGCCATTTGGCCACTGCCTTCTGGGTTATATCCGCTCTTAAAGTTAGCCATACGGCTGCTTTAGGTTCTAGTCCATTCCTTCCAAACCTGGTATCGGTTAGCCATTTGACGACTGCTAGGAATAGGGTTTCAGAACCTCCATAGTTAAGTCCTGACAAAAAGTTTGTCAGAGTGTTGAGAAAGACAAGTGTCTAAATAGTCAGTTACACTCTTTTTTGAAGTCTTCGCACAGCTCGTTCCAGTCTTTGTTAGGGTTCTTTGAAGTGTATTCATAGAACCAAAGATTTGCTGAGCCGCCTAAGAATGTTCCAAGGTATGCTATTTTTAAACCCTCTTCCCAACCGTTTGCTATAGCTGTCCTTTCATATCCTCTCAGGAACTCGCTAGCTCCATTTTGACAAGGATTAAATGTAGGCGAGTTTATAAATTGCGGTAAGCTTGCTTTCTTTGCCGTCGCCATTGCGTCTACAATTGTGGTGTTTGCCATCTTTCTTTCTATATTTCCTAAAATAGATTGTGGTGATGTAGGCCGGCTTTCATTATCTGAACTCTCTTCAGTGTCGTTACTTTCCTCTTTCTTCAATGTGCAGTCCTCCTCTTGGCTGATTTTTGTGCTATTTGAAATTCCTACTGTAGATGGTCTTAAATCTATTAAGGTAGAATCTATATGGATTTATGTGATTGTTTCTAAGTTTGGTAGAGGTGATGTTGGCGGAGTCCTTTGCAGAGTTAGCCTTGTTGGCTGGAATATTGATCTTTCTTCTATCGGTGTATTATCACTGGGTATCCTGTTTCGTAGTGGGTATGGGTTTTTAGCCATTTGTTATATTGCCTTACTGATACATATTGTTTCCTGAGATAGCTATTTTTGCTTTCTTATTCCATATGCTTATATATATTTATCTTTTCTAGATATGAACGTATATCCTTGCACCTTCGCCAAAATTAGCAGGTTTTATAAACGTAGCTAACAACTTTTTCGTTTGCTTCTGGTATGAACCTAGACCCTTAGGTGGCGCCTCTGTCTTCCGCGACGTAGATGGCTTTAGTTCACCAGCTTGCAGCTTTTAGCGGCTATTTAGACACTTGTCAAAACACTTCTTGTCAGGACTTTACTATGGAGGTTGTGAAACCCCTGGCCCTAGCAGTTGTCAAATGGCTAACCGGTACCAGGTTTGGAAGGAATGGACTAGAACCTAACGCAGCCGTATGGCTAACTTTAAGAGCGGATAGAACTCAGAAGGCAGTCGTCAAATGGCTAACCTTGGGAGCTGGAGGCGAGAATAAAGTCTGCCGAACTGAACGTTCGTTAGCGTATTTATACTAAAAAAGTGATGATCATGGCATGCTTAAGGTTCAAAATCGCTCTCGTTGCTTGCTCGCGTTGTTCATAGTTTGCTTTTAATGTTTATATAACAATCTCCAATTTCAAGTTCAAACTTACGACAGGGTGATATTTCTTTAATAGCTTATGCATTTTAGTAGATTACAAATAATAGAATCTTGTTATTGTTATAAACTAAACGTGCTTATTTTATCATCTCTTACCCCACATAACGCGGTCCTGGTCTACCTCAGTTACCCCCCGGCACGCTAAAGAAGGCGTGTCCTCACGAGTAGAACATCCAATGGTAGACTAAAGGAAGCATTGAGACCCCGTCATTGTACTAATCGCGACGCGGCTCTTCTCTATATAATATAATTTAAAAGAAAACGCGCTACCTACCCCCTAAACTATTCGTGACAATATTTTTGTGGCCCTACATTTAATTTTTTTCTCGTAGGTCTGAGAGTATGGGGTTTTCTGCATAAAAAAAGATATTCTTGATTTGCATTGCTAAGATGCACCGTTAACAAGAAAATTGGCATTAAAAACCCTCTGTCACGCTACTTGCATGATTATAAAATTCGAATATATGTAGTGGCTATGCATACATAAATCTAATAGCGATTTCTATTGGTAGGTTCGGTGTCCATTGTGTGAGGGTATTTGCATCCATTTTGGTCGGCATTTAAATGAAAAGTTTTTAATAAAAGTCGGGTATAAGACACAGGTTTTCAGAGTTGTTTTACATTTCATTTTCACTTCACGCATGGCCCTCCGCTAGCTCTAGGGCGCAACCAAACAAAACTAACCCAAATTAACCCAAGGCATGCCCAAAATCAAGAAAAAAAGCTTTTTACAACATAACTTGAAAAAAAGGATGTCTTGCCACTGGAATTGAACCATGGTCGCCGTATCAGAAGCACAGCATCCAACCACTAAGCTACGAGACCACTTGAAAGCATATCGCGGGACCATAAAGATATGGTGTTTGTCAACCATGTAATCCGCGCGCAACTCTGAAGGCCTGTGACCGAGGTCTCGGAAACAACTACTAAGTGTATCACAGTACACGCGATAGAAGTGAATACTTCTTTACCTATGCAAATGACCTAATAGCCACAGTAAAGTGCATACACGTAGACGTTATCTGTAGCTTAATGCGAATAGTCCTCAATATTATGGCAAAGTGGAGCCGCAAAGGAATAAATGTCAATCTGAATAAAATGATTCTAGTATCGTTTACTATAAAAAGAATGGTTAACTTTAAACCGCCCACATTAAACGATCAAAAATTGACGTCCTTCAGCGCGGTTAAATACCTAAGAATTAAACTGGACTCCAAATTATCCTAGAATCAACATATGGGAAAAACAATTGACATGGCAAGAGTGTCACTATAGTCATGCCGCAGTCTACTTCAGAAGTCATGGAATTTCAAACCTAAAATAATCTTATGGTCTTACTTAACCGTTACTAGGTCGATCCAAAGGACTATACTCAAACACAGTACGATTCTGAAACGCCTTTTGCACTTGTCCTTCGAGACTGCCGAGCAGTCGTTATACCAAAATCATTTGCCATTGTAACAGTCTGACTTGATCAGTGTGAAAAATTTATAAATTTCACTTTATATGCGGCATTTAGCAAAAAAAATGCTGTATTTTGCGGTAAGAATGATTGAAAACAGGTCAGTACTCCTCGGGTACTTAATTATAAATTTATTGATTTGATTTGTTGTCAATAAGCTTAAGGTTGCCGCATTTATTAATGTAGATTAATTTTATTCTAAATATAGATAAACGATATATTTGTATTAGCTTTTATAACACTGTTGTGGCATTGAGTAGCTATTTAGATAATCCCTTTCTCTTATGTAGCCCTCATGCACTATGTGACTATATTTATTTTAGTTGAGAAGCGAACCACAGATCGCTTAGGTTTGATCAAATCATTAAAATAGGATATTATGTTATTCGTATAACTTTGCTTAATTTATATTACATTACCGTAGAACGGCCAGCAAACCGTTCTATATTTTTTTAAGAATTGTGTTAATAAAAACTGTTTTTAAGCTTCATTAGATCCGTCAAATTCATATTTTATTCTCGGTTTAAATATTTCATAACTTTTGACTACTTCTGATAACACTTTTTGGGACCTCTGGCTCTGGCTGGTTTCAGATATTCATATTTATCTTTTCACGCAACATGCTGCAATGTTCGCAATATTCGGTTGGTACTGTTGTCAGCACTGGGTAGTAGGAATGTGCTATTTTCCATAATTCCTGCTGTCGATTTAGATTTTTAAGTTTATCGTTTCGTTTGGGAACATTTTCTAGAATTTCTTGAAGAATTTAATTTCAGCTCATTAATTGTGGCTCCCGCCGTCTTTTTACCACCATAAGAAACGAGAACTAATACTCCAGTCACATAAGAATTTATCTGCGAAAAAAATCCAAGTGAGCTGAAATTTGGCATACACCTTTACTTTTATTATACTCATAATGTGTCAATAGTCCCCAGCGATATCTCGTTTGCGTTTCAAGTTATTCAAGGTCAAATGTCAAACAAATTGGTTTTTCGCAAATATGTTGATTCCTGTATGCCCCATGACTTTTTCGGCTATTACAAAAAATTGAGATTAAAAAATTCTATTCAAAAAGTGTTATATATATATTTTACGTAAAACTAACTTTTTTCACACTATACGCCAGGAAAACACAGGGTAGCGGTACATACGTTTCCACACGACCCCAGAGGCAGGATGCAAGGCGCGTTTTTTTACATGGTTTCCCCAGTAGGCCTAATCCATGATTTTGCTTGATTTTGTAACTTCTACAGCTCCTCTTCATTCTCGTCATCTATCCTCTCTTCCACGTCTTCGTCCTCTGTTATCTCATCCAAGTTGTCGTCCTTTGTCCCCTCTTCCAGATTTTCGTCGTCTTCCCCAACATTTTCTTTTTCTCCTGTTATATTTTGTGTCAATAGGTCAACAGGATCAAACTGATTATCTTCTTCATTCTGAATGGTTTCTTCGATAACGCAATTGACATTTGCGTTGAGACATGACTGACCGTGACAATGGCCGCAAAGTATTGAACAGGACAGTCCAACTTTTCTGCACCCGCAATTTGTGTTACATCCTTTAGTACAGTTGCAAAAAATAGTATTTAAAAGTACATCTGGTGCAGGTGGCAATAAGGTCCTAATGGGCTCCAAAATATTATTATTTAACGTCCATCTCCATTGTTTAGGATTTAAATCATTACCAAGCCAACTCTGTACTTGATAATACACTCGACTTAGATGTTGACACGCAGCTGCGGCAGTAGGTACTCCAGTCATATTAGGCCGGAAAAAGCAGCATCTGCTAAAAAAATGCAAGTGAGCTTTTTGTTTACACCTTTATTTTAACTTTGGAAGCAATGGCTGAAGTGTACTTACTTGTCTAATTATATGTCGATACTTCTTAGGTTTCTTTATCTGTGCGTCCTCGTTGGCTTCTTCACCAGAAAAAAACAAGGTTTGAAAATTAAAGGATGCCAAGCTAGAGCGTACTTTGCGGGGAGAACACTAGGATGTACCGGGAGCTTCCTCAACTCGTCGCCTTTTAAATGCCACTACGATACTCTTGCGAGTATATTCCTTGCGACAGTGTTTATGTACCGTCACCGAATATGTACCCCTTAAACGTTCTGTATGTTCAGCTTCTCTTTCCGCACTTGCGCCTCTCAAAGCGTCTATACCGCGTTTTACAATCACTGTAACTTTAAAGAGCGATTGACTGCAAATAAAACAGCACTCGAGAAATTCCAAACCGAAATGTCCGTATACTTCTTCCCAACTAGATTTAAGCTAAGAACTTAAACTTAAACCAGCGGCAAGCGGAAGCGGAGGACTATACAAGGAACTCTCAGCAGACGAGCGACGACAGTTTAAACTCAAGGTTAAATAAAGTGGTGGTAAATAGTTATTATGACATCGGGCGTTATTTTAACAATAGCTAACTTCGCGTTTCGATACATCGTATTGTATTTTAAATGTATTTACAGTTAACCGCGGCATCACGTAATCTTTTATATAGAGACCTACTGCGTTGTGCTCCTTGCAGCATAATTTAGCCATGTTATTTAATGAATCGTTGGTTTTACGGAAAAAATTATATAACCTTTTTTGTAGAAACTCCCTGTTCTTTATTTTTTGTAATTACCCAAAAAGTCCTACGATTTACGGAAAGCGAGATATTTAAGAAAATAAGAGTTTTATGACCTTTCACCTTAAATAACTAAAAACGCAAGCGCGATATTGATGGGGACTTTTCAGACATTGCTTCCAAAGTCAAAATAAAGGTGTAAACAAAATTTAAGCTCACTTGCATTTTTTTAGCAGATGCTGCTTTTTCCGGCCTAATATGACTGGAGTATAAGTCGTTTATTATCTAAGAATTATTCCTCGTATCGAATTGGTAGATTCGTTAGGCATTTTCTCCGCTTTACAATTTTTTTTTCTTGATTCGACGTTCTTTTCTTCTAATCTTGTGGTAGTGGAAGAACAAATTGACTGAAACGAATAGAGAGTTCTTCTAGAAATACCCTTCGGTGAGAAGAGAAGCTTTTTGCTTGAGTGCAGTCGTAGTGACTCAACATTTAGTATTGTATTTTATACTACCCTTTTTAGGGATATTGTGTTGGTTTCTAGTTTGTGTTTTGACACGACCGATTAATCGGGATCTAAATACTGCACTAGGTAAGCATTTTATCTGGAATATTTTTTTTTCTATTGCTTGTGAAGCACGTGGACGCCATGATGCTAAAGTCCGTTCAAGTCTATTGCGCTGTTACGGCATATCATTCCATCTTTCTTTATGCAATGAACGTATGTACTAAATTGTTCCGTCAAATTGGAATCTTTGACATCGATTGGCGTCAATGTCAAAATATCATAACGAAAATAACAGATTTAATTCATGTATTAATTTGTTGGTAGTTGGTTTGTGTTTTACGCTAATAATTGCTAATAAAAATAGTTTTGAGATGCCCCACCGGTTCAGTGAGAAAGAGCAAGCTTTAATTTTAAAATTAGCGAATTATTTCACACGTGAAAAAGATGCTGGTAGGCCACTTTTACCCTGGAAAGCTGTGCACAATGTAAGTAATATATTTTTTTTTATTTATTTGATAATACTAAAAAATGATATCTCTAGAAAAAATGTATTTTTGATGTGTAAACATCTTACGCGGCGATATGAGGACAAATCTCGGCAAATGAGACGGAAATGCGCAAACCAATTCTAGCCGCTAGGACGGTATTATATACAATTTTCCCATTTAAAATCGTTTTAAATGGATTTTAGACGATAAAAAAGCATATTTTAAATTAAACGAACCGTCAAAAGTATTATTTTTTAATTATTATATTCGCAGTGTATTTGGATCCATAGCACAGCTTAGTTTTAATGGACGGTTGAATTTAAAATGAATTTTCGGTTCAAAATCCACGACAAATTCGTCCAAAGCCATGGCTATCGGCCTAAAAAAGTCCGAATTTTCGGATTTTTATACAATTTTGCCATTTAAAATCGTTTTTAAACGGATTTTAGGGGATGAAAAGCATATTATTATTTTAAATTAAACGAACTGTCAAAAGTATTATTCAGATACCCAGACGCTTAAAACAATATTGTCATTCTAAAATTTGAAAAAGTTGTTTTTTGACTCCCAAATCAAAGGATATCGGCGCACGATTACTAGGTAAATAAGCTGTTGTATGTATGTTGATGTTATTCCTGGTGGCTTTATATTTTCGTGTCGAATTTGTGCATTGAATTAATCCACTCCGAAGCTGCCATAAGTAATTAGTATGTAAAATTGATAAAAACGGAACGTGCTCTGGAATAGAAAACAGGTACAGAGACATCTTTTGGCTAGTGTAAAAAAATAACGTACGAGTCTATCTAAGACGTACGGATCTTTTCTTTTGACGTCAGAAATTCTGACATAACAGCGCAATAGCCTTGAATGGACTTTAATGGCCTTTAATTCCCTTATTTCCAGAGGCTTCCGAGCTCTTCTTACTAAACCGAGACCGTCGACTCTCTAGAATTAAGTTTTCTTTTCAGTCAAACTCGTCTTTAAAAACAAACTAAATTTAATTTCCAAAGTACAAGTTATGACAAGAGAAAATGGTGAACAAATTCCTACGACTAAAGATCGACGACAAATGCTGCTCGTTGTTGTTCCGATTTCATATTTATATGTTTTATCAATTGATGCAAAAAATGAGGAACAACAAAGAGAAAGAATGCGATATAAAAAAGGTTCTCAAGTTTTCCTTAACATAACTGTAGCCACCCTCCGTCAAAAGCGAAGTAATATTATTGCTACAGTTTTTTGTCTAATTTAACGACTTAATTGCTTTATCTGTGTTAACCTTTTTTTTTGTACATTGTCCACCATTTCCTTTGCATCCCATGTGTTATCCTATCTATTCCATTTTATCATATCTGAATTTTTATTTTAATGTGACTTTAGTTTTGATCATATGGCTAAGTTCATATTTTCCTTTAGGGGTGATTCATGCCTATCTTTTTTTATATTCAAGTTGTTTATACCTTCTGTATTTCAATTATTTGCAAATCCATTGATATTTTGGGGGGGGGGGGGGGGTTTTGTTTTATAAAGAAAATATACTTATGTAAGGGGGGCTATAGTTTTCTTCCATTGAAGTAAGGGGGCTTTGTCTAATGCGTATTGGGTTATTACAGGGTTCTATCACTTGGCTACAAATCCTATCTCCGTGCCAATTTTATTGCCGAGTCCTCTGCTAGTTCTGCCCTCAGGGCCAGTGCCATAGGAATACCTACAGGTGCCCGGCGCCTCCACTAGAACTCGACGACCGGATCTGGGTATCGTACAGAAGCCATAGTTTATTTATTCATTTATTTTTCTGACCGATTGATAATATCAAAATATAAATTTAGTCTTGTTTGCCAAGCTTTAAGATAGCTGAAGTTTATTTGTTGATTTATTTTTCTGACCGGCTGATATAATGATATAATCGCTCTTAATTTCTTTTTTAAAATATAAATCAAGCATTGACAGCCGAGTTTTAAGATAGTTTTCAATAATTTTATTCTTTGTTTATTCATTTATCGGGTAGATTGATTATTGATTTAATGATTGTGACCATTTATCACTACCTACTATTATTGCTACCTTTATAATTGGTGCAGCCATTAGCGCATGCACACATATATGTAATAAGCTTAGGTAAAATCAAAGTGATCACTTCGGATTGTAGTGTTTAGAGCATTTAGTTGTAAGGCGTACAGTACCAAGTTAACAACAGAATTGGTCTCCGTACAATCTCCATATTGTACTCTATGTATCAATTACTTTAATAGTCATTTGACATTCCTTTGTCTTTAAATGGCAAATTTTACTGTAAGATTGTTGCTGTGTTTAAAAAAAAGAACTTAGTAGCAAATAGATTGTTCCTTAAATTTTAGATTGTGTTTTCTTTATTAAGTTAAAGTTTGAATTCCTTTGTTTGATAAGCGTGCATAGTAACCCCGTACAACACCAGCGGAGCTTTTTCAGTTTAGTTGGGAAAAAACTGGTGGCGCTCTACGACCCCACTACCGGAGCCGAACTCGAACTTATGAGTCTAAGTTTGTCCGGGAATACAAAATTACAATAAAGCAAGAGGTCAAAGATAATAAACTAACCTTAATGTGGGTGCCGGGGCATGGAGGTGTAGGTGGACCCAGCACACCATTCCAGGGACCATGTGGCGGGTGGCGTTCAATAAAAGTCAAGTGATGACTGACTTAAAAACGTGGGAAAATTAATAAAAAAGTCCTATTATTGGAGCAATGCACCAGGCCAAAGGCAAGCGAAAAACTTTTTGAGTTAGTTACTCGCAAAAGAATGCTAAGAATCTACTTTTGCTACAAAAATAAATCAATTAGGACTAATTGCTGGTCGTTTCATTGGACACTGCCCCTTGAAATATCATCGGAAGAATACAGGCAAAGCTGACAGTGGTCATTACATTACAGATTCAGCATTCAAGACGATGGAACTAACGAACACATTTTGTGCGAGTATTCCATACTGTCTCGAAGCATATGTAAACATTTCGGAAAAGTTGACATATCACCAAACAAATTTGGCTCTACGATCCCAAGAAGTATCCTAAGATTTATAAAAAGCCTAGGTGACCTTGGTTTCTATTTTAGTAGGGTCAAAAGATGTACCCGGTTGAGGTGCAGAAAGAAAGCCAACCTCGAACAATCTACAATCTCTAGTCAAAATGTTTTGTTTTGTTTTGTTCCGTGTCTTGAACATTAGCGTCTCAATGTTATTTATATATTTTTTCACTTCACGCGCTTGTATACAACTCTTCGAGAAAAGCAAGAATGTGAGAGTTTGGTTCAGGTGGTGAAGCTGGCGTTTCTAGAACGCAAAGTAATTGGATCGACGCCTGCTCTTTACAATTTTTGTTTTATTGGATTAGCTAAGGAAATGTCAATTTATAAATTGCTTTGAATACGTCCCTATAATCTGCCCTAACTTAAGTCCCGCGCTATCTCTGACTGCACTGCAAATCAAACACTATGGCGGCACGTGTACCACGTTCCCATAAAAGAAGACCATAATATAAAATGTTCGGATTGGCTTACATCATCAGAGCTTATCTAAAAATAAAATAATTATGGAAAAATTATAATTATTGATGGGAAACGTCAAACTACAACATTCTAACCTGGATTTTGTGAAGGAAGACGAAGGATGGTGGCATTCCAAGGCAAATCTACTTGCTAAAAATATTGAGGCTTCGTAATAAAATTCAGTTTTTCCTCACCGTCGTCTTAATAATTATACAACTACATTCAAAAGTGAAGACTTGATAATATAATAAACCCATTTGAGGTAAAGACTGGCCAGATAAAAACTATTCTTGATAACTTACCTGTAGTCTGGGCCTGGACCTAGCTGTTTAAGCAATACGTCGTTTTTCTCATTCCCTTCTTGAAATAGTTCAATTTTTAGCACATCTTGTAATTTTGCTAAGCTCTCTTCACTTTCGTAAATTAAGATAAATTTGTCCCAATCCAAACTTCTTACAATAGTAGCCAAAGCCTATATTAAGATACCTGGTTATTATTAAAATTAAAGCTATATACCAACACCTCTGAAACAATTTATTTGAAACGAAAAATGAAAATTTTAAAAATATTTCCTCAAAACAGGGAAATGTGAAACAATAGGGGAAATGTGAAACAATAGGAGATCGATTCTAAGAATTACTTTCGGGAGTAAAATTGAATCATGTTATGCAAAAGGGACCCAATCCACAATATGGGCAATTTTGAGTAAAGCACGTTTTTACATTGATAATATGTACTGCAACCTTAAAAAAACATTCCCGAGTTAATTTTGAAGCTTCTGGGTTGAAAATTTTTGATTAAAAAAAATGCCTTACCTCCGTCAACGATTTTCAATTACGCAACATGGTTCCAAGCATCTTCGCGCCCAAACTCACTTCGTTTATAACAAAGTCATAATTGCAATATGGAACCCTGACGGTTGGATTCATTGTCTATTGATTATTTGACTGATTTTGAAAACATAATAAAACTATTTTTTTAACCTCTATGCAATATTTTTTTAAATATAATAAAGGTCCAAGAGGCTTGGAACTGTTTTGATAATTACCAACCAATAGTTATAGTTTTTCAATAAGGAACCAACCCACATGATACCTTATTGCATCGCTGTATGGCGCTTTTCACTAAATCTTATTCCACTCTGGCCACAGGGAAAACCCATTTCCGAGGCAAAAATTAATGACCTAAAGGCTCTCTTTCCCCTTATACCAGATGATGTCAATGAATTTTACAACAAATTGGGAGGATTTGATAATTCTTTGGACTTCGATACGGAAGACTCGTAAAATGTTATAATATTTCCTGTTATATTTAGTTTATTGTTCTATTTTAATTTTTTTATTATCACTAAATTTACTGTATTTTTTCGCAATTTTGGTTCATTAAAATTATTTTATTCATAGAAACCGCATTGTCTTATATGACTTTAACTACTTATACGTTTTGCAACAAAAAACTAATCCACATTTTAACTACTTATACGTTTTACAACAAAGAACTATCCCACACTTTATCTTGTTGGGAAATAGGTAGTGAAAATTTAAGTTAAAAAGTGTATAGGCAAGTACAAAACTATATTAAATATAAAAAATCAAACAGATATTCTAATTACTGGTTCTTTTAGAAGCTAAAGGAATTCGAAATCTTTAGACGCCATTTTCTCAAAACTATCTATATGTGCGTTGGTTCCCTGTTGTTCAACACCATTCAATTTTCCTCGTTTAAATGAACATTAATTGTGGTAGATATTAAAATACTAGGTTTTCATCTTAAAAGTTTATTCGACATAAAATTTTTATAACACACAACTGAAATCGAATATATCGAGTGGAAGATTCAGCATATTTTATCTCATCATCGCGAAAAACTAGAGCTTCTATCACGCATTAGCACAACCGCCAACAATGATGCAAAAAACGACTTTATAGTATGGGATCTTTATTATTTGATATTTAGGAATTGCATCGTTGAGCGAAACACCATCGCCTGATTTGCTCAAATCCGGTATTTGCTATTTGCCATAGTAACCAATCAAAAGTATAAGAAACTGAACCGTCGATATAAAAAAGGATATTTCCTCGGGCTTACCACAGCGGTGTGGTTACTGGTTAGTCAAGTTCATGACGTCATGGTTTACTTTGTAGTTTGGGTAGTGTGACGTAGTATTAACTATTTCAATCCAAGGAAATTCCGCAGCTCGCTCTCTTTATTTCTTCCTCTCTTCGTCTCTCACAACACAGGAGTTTCATAGTCTGTTTTTACATTTCTGTCCTACATTTTCTATGTTTATTATATGCTTAAATATGAGTAAGAGAATTAATTGAATGTGTAGCATTGTACAGATTGAAATGAACACGGATATTAATCAAGCATCAAGCGTTAAATCTCTAGGGTATAAGGTTGTATCGAGGGTTGCTTAATTACATTTCTTGTGGCATCCTCAAGTTCGTTTCTTTGTATATTTAAAAAAAGATTTATATCAAGCGGACTTACAGGGTGTCACACTCCTTTTCGAAAAGAGGCATTTATATAATATTAAATTAAAAATTCATCATAAAAAAACAAAAAATAATTTTAAAAACGTTTATATCAATAATTACTTGATTTTAAACGCATAATTTTATATCAAGTGGTGCTTTTATTGCGAATTCCTCGTTATTAATTAGCAGGGAATATTTACCTATTCTATTTTGTTAAAAATAAATTTTCTAAAGAAAATAGTTAATAATTACTATTTCTCCTTTCAAATTCATAATGTCAAACTACTTAACCATTATAAATAGATAGTTATTTAGTTTGACGTCATGGTTTGACAGATGGTGCGAGGAAATATGAGTGGTTAGTGTGGTATCTTGTGGTGACCTCGAGGAAATATCCTTAAAGTAAAAATCGAGGGAACGATAAAATTCGTCAAGAATATTTCAGTTTATGCTCTTAAGCTCTTATACGGTATGTTTTTCTCTTCTATAAAGCTTTAAATAGATCAGCGCGGTAAGGAACTGGGGTTTTTAATATTGTTACGTTTTTCCCGTGGGTTCTGAACCAAATCACAACTACTACTATTTTGCAATAATAGTCTCTTTATTCTTTATCACTCTATACAATTAAACACATTAGACTACTCTTATACCTTTACAATTATTAGATCTTTACAATTCTGAACTCAATGATTAACTAGCTCCACACGCGCTTTGCCTGGCTATTTATTTGCAATCTAAAATCTATCGCGATTACTCCGGACGAAGCGAGGCCTCTCTATATTATTCGCATCGAGAGAATTCCACAGTTCCTGAATCTTCGCGGATGGTTGCTAGTCGTGACATTGCCTCCCTCTTCAACCCGATCAGCTACTTCATATCCCTGATATGCTTTGAACCTGTCGAGTAGAGATGTAAAATTTTTCAAACACACCGGTTTTTCTATTAACCAGTTATTTTACTATCAGTCTTAACTGCCCGGTTATAACTGATATAAAACTCCGGTTATTCCGGTATTTTTTTCAGTAATACCAGCATAATTTCATAACATATTAAAATGTCACATAAGTTAAACTACAACACCTTGAGCTTCTCAGATTGTAGAAACTAAGAAAAGTAACAAAACTCTGACCATGATCATTGCTTATAAAAACAATGACCTGACGAAACCAAACCAAATACCAATATTTTAAGAAAAGAAGTTAAGAACCAAAGACAATTTAAGTTGTTTGTTTACTTACTCTACTTCTTCTCTTGTTCAACGGCGAAGGTCTTAGCTGCCAGGACTATACGGCCATTTACTCTCACATGACCAAGCGTTCACTGTGTGCTCAGTTAGTAAATACTACATTGACAAGGGAAGGGAGTGGACGGGTAAAACCGGCAGCTGTTCTGTTACGGGTTGGCTCCACGATTTGACAAGCGTCATATATTTTCGTCACTAAATTATATATTATTTTATACTCATAATACTTCTATCACTGGTTTAAATCACAAAATGCAATGATTGAAATACAACAAATAAATATATTTCCTTAAAACATCAAAACAATGTACGCAACTGCACGACAGGCCATTTTCAAGGGGAATTATGTGATTCTTATTAGCAATCATGACTGAAAAATGTTAACAAAGCTAGTATAAAATTACAAAGAAAGGCAGCCTGAAGAATACTCGTAATCATATTTTGAAATCATCTATATCTCAGCTCACACAAAGAAAATAAATAATAAATATTAGCGTCAGCAAGAACTAGGTGTAAACTATATGTACCTGTGAAAAGCAATTCCAGGCTCCTTTCGGTCATTGCGACTTTTACAGCCATAAGCACAACAAAACACCTTATTGTTATGAACAAATCGAAGTACTTTGAGAGTTTTTCACAACAAAATTCACCAAAATACACAGAGGTGCCGCTTTGAATGTCTGGCTCCTATTAATGGCGTCCGTTCGATTTTTGATCACACGTACTGCGCGCTGCCGTAAAGCGAGATTATCTGTCCACTTCCTTCCCTTGTCAAAGAAATACTACCTATAGATGGACACTAGTGATATTTTAGTAAATCAATTTATTTGATTTAATGACAATGTCTATGTGAATAAAATCATCGGTTATTGGGTGTAAAAACGGTTATACCTGGAGGCAAAAAATAACCGGTTTTAAACGGGTAACCGAAAAGAAAACACCGGTTTTTCGGTTTTAACCACCGGTTATTGACATCCCTACTGTCGAGATGGACAACTTTACAAGCGTCTGTAGACCCGATATAATTTTCGATACCGACTCTAGCGCCATCTAGTGCAGATGGCATTGACTCAAGCGATTGCATTCGCGCTATGTCATCGTGATGCAATCGATTTGCGTATAAGGCGTGGTGGTCCAGAGGACTAGATGGTTAGGTCTGAACTCGGTAGCGGCATTTATCGGCGTCGGCGGCTCGGGTTCAAACCCCGTTGTTTTCTTTTTATTTTTTTTAAGGTTAAGTTTCTAAACAGTTTTTTTCTTGATTTTGGGTATGTCTTGGGTTAGAACCTGGTTAGTTTCCTTTTCTTGAGCCCCCGAAGCAAGCGCAGCGAGCGGAGGGCCATGCGAAAAGTGTTATTACTTATTGTAATACGTGCCCGTACTTTGGATGCACTTTTTCCAAAATATGTTGCTTTATTTAACTAAAAACCAGGATATATTTAATAAAAGCCGTATTATAGTCGATATACAGTAGCTTGCATGTGTTTCCGCGAATACATTCACAAAGAATCCCCCTTCTTTGTGAATATATTCCACGCAAGGCCAGCCTATGTAGTATAGGTGGCCTTTGGTATCGAAAATTTGGTCGGGTCGCTAGACTCTTGTGACAACTTTCAGTTTGCTTCTGGGGCTACGTTGAATTCTATACACTACGTCATTAATTATTTTGATGACTGTGTAGAGCTCTTCCCATACTGGCGTTAGTTTGGGAGATCTTCCTTTCTTCCTTTGCGGATTGTATAACCAGACTTTATAGTTCATCTGAAATCCTATAGAATTAGCTTGGAGATCATATTGTGTCTTCATTCGGGGAGAGTCCGCGTAGTCTTGAATTTCCATATCCTGGTCGTCTGGCCTTCCGAATAATAGGTCACAAGGTAAACGGAGTTCTCTTCCAAATAAAACCATGGCTGGTGTTAGTCCTGTCGTGTCATGGACTGTTGATCTACACTGTGGGCAAAATTAAATTGGAACCTTCTTTAATGCTTAATAACTTTTTTATTTTCAAAGGATTTTTTATCATTTTTGGATATGTTATGGTCTAAGGCATTGGGATTAAAAAGAACTTTGCAAAGAGGGTCTGCTTCAGTGGCGTACTGAAAAGAGGGTATTTTTCCGAACCAATCTATTTCAAGTCGATGCAAAAATCGGCAAAATGAAATAAATATTTAAAAATTGGCAAAAAAGATTTGAAACAGTTTGGAATATTGACCTTTAAAATCCAGGTCAATACAAACAAAATTAAAATTTATACTTTAATTTTGGGAAAATTATGTCTTGTGAGCCAAATTAAATTGGTTCCTTTTTTAATGCTTGATGACTTTATATTTTCAAAGGAATTTTTATCATATTTGAAAATGTTATGGCCGAAGATATTAAAATCAAAAAGCACTTTGCAAAGCGGGTCTATTTCATTGGTGTACAGAAATTTTTAATTTAAATAAAATTATTAAAATTAAAAAAATTATAATTTTAAATTTTAATGTACGCCACTGAAGTAGACACGCTTTACAAAGTTCTTTTTGAATTTTAGGCCATAACATATCCAAAATGATAAAAAATCCTTTGAAGAAAAGTCATTCAGCATTAAGAATCAAATTTAACTTGGCCCACAAGAAATGGTTTTACCAAAATTAAAGTTTAAATTTTAATTTTGTTAGTATTGACCTGGTTTTTTAATGGTCAATATTATGCACTCTCTCTAATCTTTTTTGCCAATTTTTACAACTTTATTTCATTTGGCCGATTTTTGCAACGACCTGAAATACATTAGTTTTGAAAAATACCTACTAAAGTAGGCCCTTTTTGCAAAGTTCTTTCTAATCCCAATACCTTAGGCCATAACATATCCAAAAATGATAAAAAATCCTTTGAATATAAAAAAGTTATTAAGCATTGAAGAAGGTTTCAATTTAATTTTGCCTACAGTATGAGTGTTGCATGTGTTGGTCTCAATCTTCCTGATGTTCATCTACGACCTTTCACAAATGTTCTTCAATGGTCTTGTTAAACCTCTCAACCATGCCGTCTGATTGTGGATATAAGGCTGTAGTCCGTGTTTTATGGATGTTGAGTAAATCACAGACTTTCTGGAAATCCTTTGATTCGAAGTTGCATCTTTGATCTGAGTGCATCTCTAACAGAACACCAAATCTGCTGAATGAATGAATGAATGAAAGTGCTTTATTGTCCAAGGATTATTACAATGAATAAATCTTATTGACAAAGCATGATTAAAATTTTGACGCATACACAATTTTGTAGTCAATTAAATCTTGACACAAATACATATACCCTAAGAACAAAAGTACCTCACTTAATAGAATACTAAATAATACATGGCACATCTAGCATATCTAAATACTATCCTGCTGAAAGAATTCGCTAATGCCATAAAATGCCTTTGGCAACAGCCGGTCTTTCAACTTCTTCCTAAACATCCTCAGATTTAGGCTACGGTGGTTATATATCTTTAAGCCATTATAAATGAAGGAGTCTTCCAGTAATGCCATTTTTCCTTTCAAAGGCTGTGACCTGCTCTTTGATAAATTGTGTAACTTTCTTCAGTTCTTCGGAAGACAGATGATGCCACGACTTCTGGAAATGTTCTAGGACTTCCCTAGGTGACGTTGAGGGTGTTACTTCTGACAGCGTTTCTCAACTGATTACCCACTGCACCGGCTCGCAAGTGGCTATTACATCTCCTTTATTGATTTTGATGGAATTGGATGAAATATTTGCTATCCTTAACGGTATTTCACCGTTGGTATTGACTAGTACTTTGCCTACGAGGTGTTTGCACGGCAATCGTGATGTTGGGTAAGTCCAATGAAGCCTCCAAAATTCTTCTCCAATTTCCCAAAAATTATCTGCTCAGTATTTCCGGATTATTCTGACAGTACATGTCGCCACTACTTTAGTCGGTGTGTCATCGTCTGTTTTGGTAAGGATTAACTCTTGGGTGCCAAACTTCAGCAGGTTAAGCTTGTTGTCAAAAGAGAATCCATGTTGACCGATGAGATCCATCCCCAAAATAAATCCGTCTTCTATGTTGGCTACTACCAATGTGTGGTGTAATTTAATTCCTTTCAGTTGAAGTTCAATATCCATTTCTCCAAGTACTTCGGCAGTCTCACCGGTAATAGTACGTAAAACTACATTCTTCGATATGGCTAGGACTTCTACTCTATTTACTCTGTTGGACCTTACCAAAGTTACCACCGCACCAGTGTCAACAGTAATTGTAATGGCTTTTTCGTTGATATTTCCTTTAATAGTTAGACTGTTGACGTTTTTTCCTAGACTTTTTATGGAGACGATCTTGGGGGCTTTATGTTCACACCCGCCCCGCAATGTTGACTAATTGAAGTTTTCCTGATTTGACTTTGAGGTCCTAGCGTCTCTTTTAAAATGCCCAGTCTTGCCACATCTATCATCTTTTATCTTCTTGATCTTGAAACATTTTCTGAAGCCGGTCCTGTTCTATTTTTCTTTTATCTTCTTGGGCTTGCAAATTTTTCTGAAGCCGGTCCTGTTCTATTTGCCTTCTATCTTCTTGGGTTTGTAAAATTTTCTGATGCCGGTCGCGTTCTGCTTGCCTTCTTCGTTCATCCTGTTCCCGTTCCGCTTGCCTTTTATCTTCTTGATCTTGAAAAATTTTCTGAAGTCGGCCCTGTTCTATTTGCTTTTTATATTCCTTCTCTTCCCGATGCACTTGCCTTCTACGTTCATGATTTTCCCGATCCGCTCGCCTCTCAGCATTTAAATTATCCATGAAATCTGCCAACATTCTATTCATTTGCTCCATTTCTGCGGTTTGTTGCTTTGTATTGTACATAGAATTTTATAAAATTTCCACAGAATGCACCACTCAAAACGGTCTCGTTGACGTACTTATACCCTCTCCTTTCCTCGAAAAATACTTCACAAGTCCGGTTCCTTCACAATCCAACTTCTGATGATTAACTAACTCCACACGCGCTTTGCCTGGCTATTTATATACAATCTAAAATCTATCGCGATTACTCCGGACGAAGTGAAGCCTCTATATATTTATTCTCGACCAGGCATCGAGAAAATTCCACAGTTCCTGAATCTTCGCGGCAGGCGATGACTCATACGAAGACGCGACAAGGCTAGTTCTATAGGGTAACACAAAAACATTCGGATGGTTGCTAGCCGTGACAATATTTTTAATCGAATTATTAAATCACAGTATGTTGTGTAGAGCTTTATTAAGATATATTTGAATACGTGTAGTTTGGTTTATCAGATGCCTTTGTTCTGTAAAGAGAGTCATGCAATTATTACTTGTCATTCACCACATAGACTTGTCAAAAACACAAAGATGGGTGTTGATATATTGATTAAAAATCGGTTGAATCGTTATTTAATTAATTAATCAATTAATTAATGATTATTTAATTAATTAAATTAATTGCCGTACAACGCGAAAAATTTGCGCCCTCGTATTTACTCACGCGAAAACTTTAACTAGCTGATCTTCAACCCGGCGGCGTGTACCGGTAAGACGGTAGAAAGAATTCGCAACCAGCCAATCACAATAAAAGGGTTGCAGTCACGTGGAACCCAAAACAAAGCCTTCAGGCGAAACGCGACGGATCCTAACGAGTCCTACCGCCTGATGAGTCCTGGGCATCATAAATACATTTCTGACAAATAGATGTCTTTATGGTCCAGAGAGTTGCTTTCAGTGGGCCTCGTGGCTTAGTGGTTAGATGCTGCGTTTCTGATACGGTGCCCCGGGTTCGATTCCAGGGGCTAAACGTGCTTTTTTATGGTTATGTTTGTAAAACTTTTTTTTTCTTTTTTTTGGGCATGCCTTGGGTTAGTTTGGTTTGGTTGCGCCTCGGAGCGAGCGAAGCGAGCGGAGGGCATTGCAGTAAGTGAAAAAAAAACAAATGTAAATGTAAACATTGTGATGCACACGCAACCCAAAACTCATCCGGCGGTAGGACTCGTTAGGATCTTTAAGAATTAAATATATGCACACGAGATAGTTATTCCCAAGAATAATAAACTAGAGAAGGATAAGCAATAAAACTCCGAACCCTCTAGTATAGCAGCCGCAATGTATTACATATTCGAAACCGTTTATGCACTGAATCGAGATTTGAACTCAAATTTTTAATAAGCATTTAAATAAAAGCGACACACTTGGTGAAAATGTGGAGAGGGTAACACCAATTTTTGAAGTGAATACTTCTTTTGCCGCATGAGAGTGTTTTTTTCAAGGTCGCGTCACGACACGCTTTGAAATTTTCGTCTCGCAGGAGAGATAAAGTATATGACACTCTCTCTCTCTCGCTCTCTTTTTTCTCTGTCTCTGTCTCGCTGTCACACGCTGTTCTGTTTTACACGCGACTTTTTTTTTTCACTGGCAGCTGCTCTGTCGTGACGTAGCCACGCGACGAAGTTGGCGCGAAAGCCGTAACATACATGTGGCAAAGACGAACGGGCAAGACTTTTAGTTAGTACCAGTACCTTTCTGAAATAAACAATTCATATATATTATATTATTTGCAGCTATCTAAAATATCATAATCAAAGAGAAAAGTTGAACATTAATTAATTAAATATTCATTTTATTCTACAAACAAGTACATATACCTATATGTATCTATGTACATGTTTACTAATATTCAAAATAGTAATTTTCTTGTGGCACTCAGAGTTTGACATTCTATTTCCAAATTACGGACAAAAACTGAATTAAGAAAGCCTTAGTTTTATAATTTGTGTGTATTAACTATAAGTGTTACATTCATAATGCTAATAACATGGGTGCTTATGAATGAAAAATTGTTAATATATGATTCGACACTGGCTTTTCCATAGTGTAGTGCTAGTGATTGCTGTATGACATAATATAGATATTAATTATATTCTAACGTGATAAACAAGGTCAGAATCTAAGGAACTTAAACAACGTATAAATAAGACTTACTTTACAGTGTATATGCGTGAATATACCTACTTTTAAAAAAATATTATTTAAAACCTAAATAACCAAGTGGTACAGTGCGTAATAAAACCCTCAGTTTGACGACTTCTCTACAATATTAGGTAAAATTATTATTCCTCCCAGACTTGCCTACATTTAATTTAAGTCGTTCTTGCCTTATTTAATAAAAAAAATCAATAAAAACACTACACTGAAAAATACTCTGCAAAACAAGCACTATGGTATTTGCTTTAATCCTTAATTTATGGGATTTTCTTAAGGATCAAACGAAAATTATAATAATATTAAGTTTCTCAATGTTCAAAGCACCAAAACACAATAATTATCAATGGTTTTAAAACATCCGAAATCGACGACGATGTGAGTGAGAGGACCACGGAGCACGGGGCGATTATAAGTGAACATAGGCTCTTATGTGAAGCAACCATCCTTCTCTAGTTTATTATTCTTGGGATATCCCCCTTCGCAACTATCTATTTGGTGCCTAGATTTTTATCATATACTTGATTTTTATCCTTTAATTTTCGGACGAAGCTTGTTTCAGTTCGAACTGCCGAGTTCAGATATTTAGAGTTAGCTTTTCAATATGGATTTCAGTATCGCGTATTGGAAAAATTGATAAATTCAAGAGATTTGTAATTCAGACAAATCCTTGAGAGGCGGAGATTTACTTATGCTCCCAACCTTTCTAGCTAACCGCTCAGCTATAAGGTAATATCTTATATAAAAAGTAAGTGCGACATAGTACTGGGAAAATAGTTTATAAATACAATCTTACCTGAGAAAATAAGGTAGCTTCTGGAAATAAATTAAATGTCCTTGGATTTTCCTTTGTACTGATAGGGGCCCAACTAGTTAATATGTAAGGGATTTGAAAAGCCGAACATATCGATTCTATTGTTTCCGAACTTACGGAGTGTCTTGGTCCAAAAATTGCAGAATACCCGTTTTCTGAAGCGGCACCACAAACTAGAGAAAAAAATAAATTATTTTTTCTCAGAAAGGATTTTTTACAAACATGTAGTTTTGAACCCTTATATATAGCATCATTCTATATATGAGATAGCAAAGGCAAAAGTTTTGCCATCCTTTATAAATTGTTGTTATCTGAGAATATAAATTACAGTAAGTTTTAAGTTATTTAAATGGGTGATTCAAAACATCTCTGTTTTTCTTACTTGAAAAATATATAGTTTTGTATGTAAGCTTATATATTTCTTAAAATTGACTTGATTAACAGGATAGCTATGCATTCACAAGCATTGCAAATACAAGAAGGCGCTCTATTTAATTACGATCTTAATAAAAAAATATTCCTTTCATCGTCTTATGAGAGAGAGGCTGCTTGATCAGTTTTCAATTTATCATCCATGACAACCCTCATCTAAAAATTAATTTTGCTAAATAAGCTCTGATAATTCAGAAACTTATAAGTAACTTATTTTAATTATAAGTGCAGCAACTTTTTTAAATGTTTTTAATGCATTTTATACGAAGAGGTATACCAAATGGGAATCATGCCAATAAACTCAAAACTGTTAAATTTATTTTAAATAATAAACTAATAATACCTAAAAGCCATGTTCAGAATAGTCAAACAGAATTACCCTCCAGTAAAAGTTTAGTCTCTAGACTTTATTCATTTATTGTTTTCTTGAGCGTAAACTACTAAACTAGCAATACTCTTTTGTCCAGTAGGTGGGAGGGAAAAGCTCGCCGCAGGCGCCGTCGGAGGCTAAATCGCTTAGAGCGGAAAAATTTGGGGATGCCACGCCCAATTGTTACTACCCAAAAGTCGTTTACATCGTTTCAAAAACACGCCTTCCACGAGCGGACGAAGAGGATTACCAAGCTTTATGGACAAATTTTCCAAGTCACGACAGATGTTTTGTTTACTTTTTTAAGGTTATGTTTATTTTTTATTGATTTACCTTTTTTTTCTTAATTTTGGGTCAGCCTTGGGTTAGTTAGTTCTTGTAGGTTGCGCCCCCGTAACGAGCGAAGTGAGTGCAGGGCCATGTAAAGCCATAATAATACCTATTCTTGTTTCGTCATTACGCATGCACGGCTTTCGCATCGAAAAGTTAGTGGGAGCGCTAGACACTTGTGTCATTCTACAGTATTGCCACCTTCAATCCCAATGTTTAAGTAGAATAAAGCAAGAGCTCTTGTTGCAAAAACGTCCTTTAGACTTAACTGCATTTAAGCACGCCACTGGATAAGAATGCAAGCCGCGAAAAAATGTACACCTGCAAGCGGTGGTTTAACGTTCCATGATTCTAGAATCGGCGGTTCGGTCAACCGTCGTCGATATCCCAACCGACTTCTAATCGCGCGAGAATTAGCGCCCTCGATTGGTTGTTCACGGTCGGGTGGGAATATTCAATTTATGTCTAGCGGTTATCCCATAACTCGGAGCAGTCAACTGTTTTCATGTACTTCGCGATGTAACATATCATTTGTATGTCGCTGATGGCCTAGAGGTCTGCATGGTTGGTCTTCACTTCGGTAACGCGAGTTCAAACCCCGTCGTTTATTTTTTTATTTTTTTAAAGGTTATATTTTAAAACAGTTTTTTTTTCCTGATTTTAGGTATGTCTTGGGTTAGTTTGGGTTAGCACCTGGTTAGTTTCCTTTTCTTGAGCCCCCGTAGCGAGCGAAATTTTTTTTTGAAGATAGAAGTTAAGTACTTGAAGAGGCCTTGCCAAGCGGCCGAGTACCAACAATTCACCGAGACCTTCAACTGTAGTGCGCACCCTACAGCAACACCCCGCGAATAAGGCTGGTTGCGAGCACCTTGAGTCAGCCTACTGGTTTGGGCTCCCCCCTCACGTATGTGCCTCTCTGGTCCTTCATACTAGTCGTAGTTAAACATTGGGCGAGGGTAAAGCGCGTCGACGGCCAGTTCAGTTTCGAGAACTGGAGAGCCCCCTGACTCCCCCATACTTTAGCTACTCGGCCTACGGGTGAAAAGCGACGAGGCATAGGAGCCGAAAAAAGAAAAAAGCCTTAACCTAAAGAGTCCGGGCGCGTTTAAAGAATGATAAGTTAGCCAAGTGCGTACGAGGGATAGCGAAGTTATACTGTTGTGACTGGAGTTATCTCAACAGAAGAATCAAAGGCTATATATCACTAGTTCGTATACCATATGAAACCAGCACGGTCTCTGAACTGAGAGCCGTGTCCGGGAAGTAGTTTGGTCTAAAATATACTAATCATACATTAATCCCCAAAAAGTCGTCCCAGACGCCCCTGACTTACACAAAACCTCTGCCAGAAAACTGCCGAGCTGCATCTGACAAGTTGCCAGGGATTGGCATATATCACATAGCTAACACCCCCCAAAAAGCCCCAAGAAACAACGATTTTTTAAAAAGCCCTCCTCGAGCAACTTCCATACGACCCCTCTTAAGGTGATCGTAGCCAAAAACTCGCGACGAGCGCCAGACCGTAGCCTACCGATATATCTATCGGTAGGCTACGGCCAGACGCGCTTGAAAGACGATTTTAGTGCGATCCTTGGTAAATTCGTACGGAATCCGGATTACCAGAACCCTTAAGACTTCGAACGCGATTTGAAAATCTCGCGTGCGGTACGAGAAGCCCCAAAAAACTAAAGGCACTAATATGTGTTAGATATTAATTAAAATATCTTGTCATTAGTTAGTAATTGTTCGCTGGATGGCAGATTATTTGTACATATGGATGTGCTCTATGGCAATATATATTTGTTTAAACTGGTAGCTAAATATTTACCTTGATAATACAACTTATCTTTTTATTTTTTCTGTTTCATCCCTAAATCCTCCTTATTTGTTTTAAACGTATTTTCGATTAGGTATACGTTTATTCAGAAATGTCTGATAGCACGGAATCTTATACCGCACAGAGCAGGTGCAAGAACCATTTATTTGGTGTAACGGAATATAAGTTAACAAATATCAGTCTATTCCGCTCCACTAAATTCTATCTATTTATCAATGGTTTTGGATGTTCGCTATAATAATCGGCAGTGACACCTATCGGTGAATGGATATATTTCGCACAATTAACTATTTAAGAAAAACAGGTACGCAGATTTATATCCATAATTTACTGATTTGTGTCATTGCAGATTTCAATATTGAGTGAATGCCATCTGTTCGGAAACGGGCTTATCTCGTATAGTTGGTAATTTAAGCATTTAATCTATAATAGATTGCTATAGTTAGCGTATGCCGTTTATTTCCTTAGTTTGTCGCCGGGTTTCCTATAACGGTTGTCACGTGAGTTGAATTGCCCAATAGGAGCATTGAAAATCAGAATAGGTAGAACGTACAAAATTTTGAAAGGAAGGTCGTTTCATCTTTGTGAGAACGTTTGACGCGGTAAGTGTTATTAATTTTCTGATCTCAAAATATTTTAATCATCCTGCATATTTTTCAATAATCTTTTCATGTTTAAAATACATAAGTAATAATTGTTTCCAATTCACTTAGTTATATTTGGCTAAAGCGAGAATTTAGCATTTTTATATTACACTTTCGAGTGATTGACGATTTCAACAATCTTAATTTTTTGTGGGGATCTTTAGGTTTGAATACCGATTTTTTTGGTGGATAATTGCGTATCTTATTGGTCAAATTCGTGCAATTTGATAATGGTTTAATCCAAATTTATAGAGAACGAAATTATTTCATCGTTTAACGGCCACACATATTATTTTACGTATTTTCATTTAGATTATTGGGGAGATTCTCGGAGCGGATTTTATCTTTTCCTGTAAAGGTAGTAAATTGAATTTTCTGTAGAATTCCTTCGAATTTTCTCTCATAATATTGCTAGTTTAATATTTTTTCTTTTCAGGCTTATTTCATTAATATTTCAGTTTATTTGTAACATTAAGCGAAGCATATAATTATTAGCACTTACCGTGTCACGTTTTAGCAATGATGTACCGACATTAATTTACATATATGAGAGGTTTAAGTACACGTGTGTAAATTTACCTGGTTTATATCTCTTTATCTTTTATCTAAGTTCCTATCTCAAGGCGAGGTAGTGATTATCTTATTTTTATCTTTAATTAATAGAGACGTAATTTACGTCCAGTTATCGTTTATGTGCCAAGGGCCATATATACAGAGTGAAACAAATTCGCGTCTCACTATTGGGATCTTGTAAACGGTAAGAGATACAGCAATGTTTAAATTGGGGCAAAGTTGCGCAATTTAAAGGTCATTGATATGCCATTAAGAAATTTAGAAAATTTCGACTACTTCCGGAGATATCCGTAATAAACCGAAAATCAGCTATTTTATTTTTATTTTTTCCTGACTTTATTTCAAGAGATAATATAAAATTAATTTAACATTATTATTGCCACTTTTTCTCCTTTATAAGATGGCAGTATCAAATTTTAAATCTGACGTTTCGTGTCCGGGCCCCCATCATCAACTTAATTTTTTTAAATACGGACCTGGAATTTTTATTTAATTTTTTAGAAGCCTTTGGTCTCCTTAAACCAACGATGTATTACACTTATCAATAAATCAACAAATCTAGAGATAATGTGTTAGACGGAGATGGGGCGACCTTATTTGTCCTGATGAGAATATTTGTTACCGCTATTGAACAAGTGTAATACATCGTTGGTTTTGGGGGACCAAGGCTTCTAAAAATTAAAATAAAAAATCCAGGTCCGTATTTAAAAAAATGAAGTTGATGATGGGGGTTCCGAAAACAAAACGTCAGATCTGAAATTTGATACTGCCATCTTATAAAGGAGAAAAAGTGGCGATAATAATGTTAAATTTATTTTTTATTATCTCTTGAAACAAAGTCAGGAAAAAATAAAAATTAAATAGCTGATTTTCGGTTTATTACGAATATCAACGGAAGCAGTCGGATTTTTCTAAATTTCTCAACGGCATATCAATGACCCTTAAATTGCGCAACTTTGCCCCAATTTAAACTTTGCTGTATCTCTTACCGTTTACGAGATCCCAATAGTGAGAAGCGAATTTGTTTCACCCTGTATAGTTTAAGTAAGAGAAATTACTTATCTGGAGTCATAAGACTCGATTTAAAGAGAGGTTGTACCTTGCTCGTGGTTTTCCATTTGTTCATGAATTCATGATTGTTTTGAGGAAAATGATAAGCGTGGGGTTTTTACATTTCAAGCATCTGTATAAGCCACGGGTGAGGTACGCTATCGAAAGCTTTTTGATAATCGATGTATCCATAATAAAGAGATCTTTGTTTTTCTTTGGCTTGTTTGTGTATTTCTGCGTCGACTATCAGTTGCTCTTTGAAGCCTCTTGGTCCTTTGCGATATCCTTTTTGTTCTTCTGTCATTAGACTGTATAGATGATTATTTAGTTTTTGTGTGATGATTGATGTTAACAGCTTGTATGTTGTTGATAGGCAGGTTAATGGCCTATATTTAGACGCATCGCCATGGTTTTCATCTTTGGGCATGAGGAGTGTAGTTGCTTGGGTCAGAAAATCTAGCATCATTTCTGGGTTTTCAATGAGCTGATTGAAGATTGTTGTTACGTTTGATGCGTGCTTGTGAAAGACTTGAGCCAGAAGACTGTATTTTGTTCTCCCCAGGAGCTTTCCAATTATGCGTAGCTTGGACAGCATTCTTAAGTACCTTTAATGTTTGTCATTGGTGATATTTGTTCTTGGCTTTGATTGATTGATTGATTTGTCCGACCAAAAGTGTGGTGATGGTGGGTTGGTTATGTTTATGTCTTTTTGTTGTAGTGATCTTCAAAACTGCCTTTGGTTTGTGCTAAATGTTTGGTTTTCTCGTTTCCTGAGGGAACTTTTTTGTATCGTTTTAACATCCATCCATGGCTGTGCCTGAAGTAGGTAACTGTTTTTGTGTACCGAGTTTCCACTATTTCCTTAGTTGAACTCTTTTTCGGTATGTTTTTATTTTCGTTTTTTTTTGGGAGATTGCCTTTAATTGCCCTATCTCATTTCTGATTGAAGTAATTTTATTTTCTATTCGTTGTTGCTATAGTGGTACTTTGTTTTGTAGTGGCTTGTTGTGTCCTATATTGGGCTTTTGTTTGTTGCATTTTTGTCAGTGTAGTTGCCTCACAATAAATGTAAAGGTTGATATCTTCAATTGTTAGTCTATTTTGGTTTTTCATTGATTCTGCTATGATCTTATTGAATTGACTATTGATAATACTTTTGACGCCTGTTGTGGGTTCTTTAGTTTTGGAATAAATGTCCTAGAAACGAGGGACATTCCATATCTAGCATCTGATTCCTTAAAAATGTCTTCCGCAATCAGTTGTATTTGGTGAATGGCTTCTTGAGTGAGTGCGGGCTCTGCGTTGTTGTCCTCTAGTGTTTCTTTCTGCTCTATAGAGTGTGTGCCCTGTTCTAGTATTCACAACTTGTGTTTGATCTTGATCTTGGGGATCGGTTTCTTGAGGATTGGGGTTCTCATTTATTTCTTGCTTTATTGGATCCAATCTGGCTTTTGGTATTTTGTTATTGTTAATTATAAATCGTTTCTGATCCATAAAATTTTGTTCTGTTATTGTTGTATAGGTGGGGTATTTTTACATAAGAAGTTTCAGTAGTTGGGGTCTGTAGCCAATTGCTTAAAAACGTTAAGTAAAATAGTGCTAAACTATATATTCGTGAAATCATAAAAATATTGTAACTTAAATAGGTAAGTATAAAAAGATCCGATTGAAACTATTCAGTCCTACGAACATTTTTCAAAGTTCCTCTTATTCTTTGTCCTGATAACACCTTCAAAAATTCCTAAAAAAATTCTTACGGTAATTTTAACAATTCGCTAACATAACTATGGTTCTGAGTTCACATTTTCTATTAGAATTAATAAAAGTTATCTTACACCTACTTTCATGCTATTATTTGAACCGACCCGGTAATAACAGGATCGAATTTTCAAGGTTGCTCAATGTAAAGACACAGCTTATTCAATAACCAGCTACTCATCTTGCGGCGGCATCCTTTTATTTGGGAAAGTCAAGTGAAAATTTTAGAAGAGAGCCATGACTTAATATTTTTCTAAACGTCTGGGCATCTAAATAATACTTTTGACAGTTCGTTTAATTTAAAATATGCATTTTTATCGTCTAAAACCCGTTTGAAAACGATTTTAAATGGCAAAATTGTATAAAAATCCGAAATTTCCTGTCTTTTTAGGGCGATAGCCGTAGCTTCGGACGAATTTTTCGTGGATTTTGAAGCGAATAATCGTTTTAAATTCAGTTCGTTTCGTGTCATTACATTGCCTGAAAAATCACGAGACCGTGGAACTGAACCGCTCAGGGCACTGCCAGGTATGCGCAGTGCCCGACACTCTAACTTTCCGATTTCGATAGAGATGAGTAGCTGGTTATTGAATAAGCTGTGGTAAAAATATCAATAATTTCATAGAAAGTAGGTAGCTGTAATAGATCGGCATTATTACAATACTTGTTGTACTAGTGAAGTAATGAATTTCAGTTGTATCGCTGTTTTTAGTTTTATACATAATTAATAGATCATTGCCCATCAAGTTCGTTTGAAATTAATTTTTCTTTTAAATATATTATTTGATTTATTTGATGATTTTTATATAGCCCAAAAATCGAGTGAATAACCGTAACACATTTAATAGTTTAGAAGATTTAAGGCGGGAAATTGTGGACGAAATACAGTTTATTCAAATACACCTGTAGCTGGTTGTGAGATCAGTCCATCATTTAATAATATCTTATAGCCATTGCATCGCACAAAACGGAGATCACTTTGAACACTTGTTAAAGTGAATATTCATCTAGTTTTATAATTAATCCATTTGTTTTTGTTTAATATAAACAATGTTGGTATATATATTAAATTTTTCTTGTAGAAGCCCATAATAAATGTTTTTTTTTACATTTTTACCTAAGTGCCCCTTACCGATATTTCTATAGAAACTTAGTATTAATTTGCACAAGCTGATACACGGCGGGCGGGTGTAGAGAATATATTAAAAGTGTGATTTTCAATCGTCAGCTCGATAACAAGAATCGGAATACGTAACAATATACCTATTGGATATTGTTTAAAAAAAATCGGTTAAGCTTCACAGCTTTAGTAAATTCATCTGCTTTCCTGGGATTAAAGTCTTGCTCCTTAAAAGAAATCCTAGATTAAACGTTTTTGTAACTTGTCAAAAAAGTTATTTGTTGGTTAAAATATGGTCAACAACCCTGTACTTTAAGCTAGTTTTACACTTATCCAAGTTCATGTCAAAGAACTTTGATCAAAGTTATTGCACAATTTATATAATAAAGACAAAATTTGACAGCACCGTTTTACACTTGTGATTCTTGTGAATTTCGTTGACGCCAATGAAGTTTCTAAACTGTTACCAACTGGCAACTTACCACATTTTTAGGTTATGCTAAATTGGATATTTTGACTTGATAAATTTGATTATTGTGTTGTCATATAATAATGAAGAAACGTACAGCTTTAAACAGAAATAAAGCTGCAGCTCTAGCTATAATTATTGCGGCTGTTTTAATATGTGTATGTTGGTACCCCCGAATTTGATCAAATATTTGATGAAAAATTGGACGTGTTCTAACTGCATCAAAGAACTTTGACAAGGCGACCTTGAAGTTATTTGATATCAAAGTCCCGTATTACATTTGCGAAATTCATTCAAGGCCGCCTTGTCAAAGTTATTTGACATGAACTTGGATAAGTGAGTTAAATGGTCAGCTTCCCACAGAACCTGCAGATTCAGCACGCTCCCAGGCGGACGATTCCCAGAAGCTATTGCAGAGTGTGCATCCGCACCGAAGTTATAAATATTGCTTTGCTATAATCTAAAATCACTTTTACTCTATTTGCTTGCTAGTATTGTACTTTGATCCGTATTTTGTAGAATAAAATTATTTTTAAAAAGCGGTTTCAGTCTTCTCAAAATATATTTGGCGCAGTCGGTAGGATAGTGCAGTGATTAGGTCGATCGTCGAAGTCACTTGTGGTTTCAACCCTTAGGCGCTATCCAGAACCTCCCCAGGAAACACCAGTCCAATCTAGAAGAGCCATAGCAGTAGAAGTCGGAAAAGGACAAGGAAAGACAGAACGAAATCTTCCGGATTTGTAAGTGCCTTGTAAAATCCTTTTTGCCCCTTTTGAACCCTTTGTTTGAGGAATTCTCGTAGGGATAGTTTAGGGCCGTGTATTGCGTACACATTTAGTTCTGATTAATTTTTCTGTCTATCGAAGACAAGTATTTTTAAGCATTTAAATAAAAATAAGCAATCAAATAATTTTACTGACGAATATTTCAGTTAATTAATTTTTCTGTCTATCGAAGACAAGTAATTTTAAGCATTTAAATAAAAAAAAAATCAAATAATTTTACTGACAAATATTTCAGTTAAATAATTTTCCTGTATATCGAAGACACGTATTTTTAAGTTGTTTAACGCAAAACATTTTTGTGCGAATTATTATTTTAATAGTATTTATATTTAATGGTTGAACACGTAACCACTGAAGATCTTTTAAAAAGTTTACTTTCAACTAGTTCAGAAACCAATATGTCTGAAACCAGTAAATTTAATTGGGATCTCTTCAAGTCCCGTTTAGAAAATATAAAACCTTACGATGGTGACAGTAAAAAGATATAAGACTTTTAAAGATACCGACCTAGATCAACACGTTTTCGAGTGTATTCAAGAAAAGCTATGCGGAAAAGCAGAGCTAATGGTAGGAAGACGTGTCGAACTAGATAACTGGATCGCATTAAAAAGCGCCCTTATACAGTGTTTTTCTGATCGAAGAGATATTGATTGCCTCGTACAAGAATTAACGCGAGTTAGGCCATATAACGGCGAAAATTTAATAACATTCGGAAATAGATTACAAGTTATAAAAAGTAACGTTATCCAACGTGTAAGTAACGATTCCACATTATCTCGCCTTGAAGTAAAATGTCAAATCGATCACTATAATAAAACTGCTTTAAATACATTCATTGCAGGTTGCAGCGGCAACCTTAGAAATAATATGTATATAAAAAGACCAACAAGCTTGGAAGACGCTATCGCTTTTGTTACAGAATTTGAGAATTTTGAAAAATTGTATGGAAATTTTCATGATTCAAAGAAAGAGAAATTTAATAGTAATTTTTCAGGTCATAGAAATTCGAATAACAATTTTTCAGGTAATAACAATAATTACAATTTTGCACGTCAAAGTAATTATCCCCAATTTCCGACACAACCAAATTTTCACAACCCAAACTTTTCGCCAAAACCTGTTTGGCATAGTCAACCTGTTAATATCCAACCTAGGCAACAAGTACCGCCTAGAAGATTTCCCACAAATCAACAAGTATTTGGTCGACCACAAAATGTTTTCAGACCAAATCAAATTCTACCCAATCAGTTACCAAAACACACGCCTATGTCGACGACATCTCGAAATCCAACTGTAAATACATATAGAACAAATAATTATTACAAAAATACTCATAACCAACCACCTAACTTCACTTTTCAAGAATTACATACTAATGAGTATGACGAATCTCTCGAAGAAGCTCCACCGGAGAACTTCTACCCTGAAAATAATGGTTACTACCCCAACTTTTCAGATTATTATACCGAACCATACTATGGCCAAAATGCCATTGAAAATTCCGAACAGGATGTGCAAAATAAAGCTCCCCCTGTAAATGAAAATTTTCTCGAAACAGGCAAGGAAAACCCATTGACCTGACCAAAATAAATATCTCCTCAAATAATGCCTTACCTTACGTATTAATTAAAGATAGGAACATAAAAATTTAATTGATACAGGTAGTTCTCGCTCTATTTTGAATCCAAATATTGCAGAATATTTTTATCCTAATTGTATATACCAATCTAATATGTAATAAAAACTGCCGTAGGTAGCCAAAAAACACAATATCAAGCCTCAATCCCTCTTTTAACTGCGTTTGGTATTTATAATAAAATTGAGTTTATTTTATTTAACTTTTACGATTATTATGACGGTGTTTTAGGTGTACAAGACCTAATGAATTTAAATCTAAATATCGATTTAATAAATAGGAAATTAGTAGGTCCAAACCTAGAAATACCCTTTAAATATCGAGAACCTAGTGAAGTTAATTTTTTACTTTCCGTAAACGCGCAGGAAAAAACGCATCCCTGTAAGCGTTTACAAAGGTGAAATTATCACGAAGCCATGTCATGTGTGAACGACTTGTATATTCCCCAAATTTTGTCAACTTCTGAAAATGGTTTTGCCTTGGAGATAAATATTATTCGACCTTCATGTAGTCCGTGGTCCTCTCCCATATGGATTGTCCCAAAGAAAATCGACGCCTCCGGTAAAACTAAATGGAGAGTAGTTTGTGACTATCGTGTCGTAAATTCCAAATCAATCGATGATCGACATCCAATACCCAATATAAATGAAATTTTAGATCGATTAGGTAGAGCCCAGTATTTTTCCAGCCGCGACCTTGCGAGCGGGTTTCACCAGATAGAAATCGAAGAAAAGTCAATAGAAAAAACTGCATTCACGGTAAACAATGGTCATTACGAATATTTGCGCATGCCATTTGGACTTAAGAATGCGCCAGCAACCTTCCAAAGAGTAATGGACGCAGTCCTAAAAGAGCTCCAAAATAAAATATGTATGGTCTATATGGACGATATCATTATTTTTAGTGTAGGTTTACAGGAACATGTTCAAAATTTAAAATTAGTGTTTTCCAAGTTAAGAGAAGCAAACTTAAAAATTCAGTTAGATACATGCGAATTTTTACGTAAAGAAGTTGAATTTTTAGGACATATAGTAACTCCAGAAGGTATTAAACCAAATAGCAAAAAGATAGAGGCAATACAAAAATTTCCCGTGCCTAAAACTCAACACGAAATAAAATCATTCCTAGGTCTCTTAGGATATTATAGAAGATTTATTAAAAATTTCGCTAAATTAACTAAGCCAATGACACAATGTCTTAAAAAGAGCGAAAAAATAGTACATAATAAAGAATTTTTAGATTGTTTTAAAACTTGTACAAATATATTAACATCTGAACCCGTACTAGCATACCCAGACTTTACGAAACCTTTTGAATTAACAACAGACGCATCAAATTACACTATAGGCGCAATTTTATCCCAAGACGATCATCCCATATGTTACGCATCGAGAACATTAAATCCGGCTGAAATAAATTATTCAACTATTGAGAAGGAACTTCTTGCAATAGTATGGAGTTGTAAATATCTTAGACCGTATTTATTTGGGCATAAATTTACGATCTTAACTGACCATAAACCACTTCAATGGTTGTTCTCACTAAAAGAACCAAATTCTCGCCTTGTGAGATGGCGCCTCAAATTAGAGGAATTTGACTATAAAATCCAATACAAAAAAGGTAAATTAAATCAAGCAGCTGATGCACTTTCACGCAACCCTGTAGATTGCAATGCATTAGAGACAGACTCGGTAAATAACAACCCTGGCGACGTTGACGATATAATCGAAGAATTCCTGAAGGACACTGACAAGTTACCTTGTTTAGATGAAACAGAAATTAACGAAATTCTCCAACCACATCCGTCAACTTCGAAAATTACCATACATTCTAATGTGCAACTTAAACCACCCGATAATAAATGAGACGATCAAAGTGATTTAGAGACAGTACACACATCCTTAGAAGATCCAATTTTTAATATGCCCATATCAGAACGATCTTTAACCACCTTCAAAAACCAAATTGTCGTCACCTCTGGCGATGTAGATAAAATCCAATCTCGCTATGAGAAAATTTTTGAAAATTTACGTCTACTTGTGACGATTTCGAATTATAATCCAACACCCCATTTTATTCAATTATTAAAAGAATATATTGATCCGAAACAAACTTACGCGATCCATTTTCGAAATCATCTTTTAGCAGAACGATTTACAGTTACGCTACAAGACCTTTCTAGAAATACTTCTTATAAAATTATATCGTGTCCTAAAATCTTAGAGGACGTAGAAACCTTAAATGCACAAAAAGAAAAACTAGAATTATACCATACAACCAAAACATGCCATAGAGGCATTAATGAAATGAAAAAAGCTCTTTCTCTAAAATTCTATTGGCCAAAAATGGTAAATGACATAGAAAATTATGTTAATAACTGTGAAATATGTTTAAAGAATAAATACGACAGACACCCACCAGTCATAAAATTTAACTTAACACCAACCGCTTCGAAACCCTTTGAACATATCCACATAGATACTTTTAAAATATCAAATGAGAGCTATTTAACAATTATCGATTCATTCTCTCGATATGGTCAAGCCTATCCATTAAAAAATGTCACAGGAACTTTGGTAATCGAAAACATTTTTATTTTCGTTACACGCCACGGTTTACCATTAAAAGTTACCGTAGACTCAGGTACTGAGTTTAAAAATAAAGAAGTCGAAGACTTTTGTAAATTATATAAAATCGAATTACACTATACTACACCAAAAAGCAGTAATTCAAATTCTCCCGTAGAACGGTTTCATTCAACTCTAATTGAGCACTACAGATGTCTTAGAGAGGAAAATAAAAATTACTCACCAGAACAGTTGATTAAACGTGCTGTGTTAGGCTATAATAATTCCATTCACAGTGTAACTAAATACACACCGTTCGAGATTATAAAAGGTCATATAAATAGCCGAGACCCCTTTGACTTAAACGATCATGTAACTATATCTAATTATGTCCAATCGCATAAAGAAAACGCGAAAGAATTATATAACAAAATTCAGCAGAAAAACGCGGAAACTAGAGAGAAAATAATTCAAAAAATTAACGAAAATCGATCAGAACTCCCGGACTTTGAAAATCAAGACATCGCCTATATTAATACTAATGCTAGAAATAAAAACATGCCTAGATTCAAAAAGACCCAAATAACTAGTCAAAGTAAAATAAAGTTATTTATTAAAAAAGGTGCTTATCATAAGAAAATTGCTAGAAAACCAAAAAGTAAACAAAAGTCCTCTTTGCAGGTAAACAATGTACCGGACAATCCTGTTGTTGATCCCGTTACTCAAAGCACCTCCCACACTATCTAATTCCAATCATGACATACAAATAACTACTGTAAAAAAAACCATTTTACCCGTACAACTCGGTAATGCAAGATTAATTTATACGTTCCTACACTATATTGATTTATTACCTGTAATCCATCAGTTAGAAAATATTGAAAAATCATTTAAATCTATGAAAAATCATCTCGAAAAGGCCCAAGCCACAAATCCTATATCATACCAAGGACTTTCCGAAAATCTTCTTCTTCGTACTGAATACCTAATTCAAAATACTCAAAATAAATTAGGGAATCTTTACCCTCATATTCGTAACAAAAGAGCTTTGAATAATATTATTGGTAAAGTACAAAGATGGGCATTTGGAAACCTAGATTCAGATGATGGACAACGTTACGATCAGGCAATCAATAACTTACAACAAAATCAGAAAAATATTATCAAGGAAGTAGACTTGCAAATATCTTTATCAAAAAACTTAATTAATAACTATAACAAAACCATAACCGCCCTTAACTCTAATCAACAAAAGTTAGAACAAGGTTTAAAGATATTTGAAGCCGCTGTAGATAATACAATTTTCACGACTTAACTAATTATATTTCTTATCAAGGAATTTTAGCACAAATAAATCTGGAGTGCCAAAATCTTATAAATTTCATTGATAACTTAGAAGACGCCATAATGTTTGCAAAACTTAACGCTTTGCATGATGCAATAATATCAAGCTCTGATCTAGAAGAAATTATAAAATATTTAAGGACAATATACAATGAAAGCGAAATACCAACTTTTAAAAGTATCTTAAACTATTATCAATTTTTAGGGACTCAGGTTACTTTTTCAGGTACAAAATTAATTTTTGCTATTCATGTACCTATTTTAAAACCTCAAACATACATTTTCTACCATGTATATCCCGTTATCCAAAAATCGTACCTTTGTCCCTAAGTTCCCTTACTTGGCACGTGCAAATAAGGAAGGCCAGTTCGAAGAAAGTACTTGTCCTTCATTAGAAGAAACTTTCTACTGCAACGAAGTCTTCCACCCACCGGACAACTGTGTACTTCAACTTTTGAATGGTTCATCCCCTACCGGTTGCGACACCTTCAAGTCCACATTGAAGATTCGCCTTGTGAACAGATCACCCAAGAAGAAGTTCTGATCCTACCACAGAAGAAGGAACAAATCTTCTCGCAGTGCAAAATCGACCAATATTTCGTTATCGACCAACCAAGTCTAGTCAAAATCGCGAAAAGCTGTCAAATTCAGATGGGCCCTAAGAAGTTTGTCAACGACGTGAAAATCCAGTATGGAAAACCACTCGTCCTACCAGAGCTTGTAATAGCGAATTTTACTGTTACCAAAACCTTCAAAACTACCAATTACAGTAAAATCGACTTCGGAGAAATTTATCGACTGAAAGACATTGCCAATCAACTTTCACCGATCCAAGAAGTGGATCAAGCTGCCCAATATTTTTCAGTCACGTTTGGTATCCTGTTAATTCTAGCATTGATCGCAATCATTGCAATTCTTGTGCTAAGAAGGAAACCCACCATTTGCAGAAGACCAAAAGAAAACCCGAAAATTCCAGATGAAGAAAAACCTACCGAAAATACTAGGAGTATTTTCTCGTCTTAAGGAGGGAGGAGTTAAATGGTCAGATTCAGCACGCTCCCAGGCGGAAGATTCCCAGAAGCTATTGCAGAGTGTGCATCCGCACCGAAGTTATAAATATTGCTTTGCTATAATCTAAAATCACTTTTACTCTATTTGCTTGCTAGTATTGTACTTTGATCCGTATTTTGTAGAATAAAATTATTTTTAAAAAGCGGTTTCAGTCTTCTCAAAATATATTTGAACTTTGACAAGGCGACCTTGAAGTTATTTGATATCAAAGTCCCGTATTACATTTGCGAAATTCATTCAAGGCCGCCTTGTCAAAGTTATTTGACATGAACTTGGATAAGTGTAAAACTAGCTTAAGATATACATAATAATGAAGATTATTTGTTTCTTACATGTTTTTGCAGTAGCAAAACTGTCGGTTTCTGGGACAAAGATAATTTCTGGGTTTTGATACTCCATATCTGGATGCATATGCTCTTGAATAACGTTCCAGTTAATGTTGCCCGATGACTGGCCTTCATTATAGAATACACCTATTAATTAAAACAGAACTTTCAATAATATGTATTGGAATTTAACGATACAAAGTAATGCAGATTGCAATAGGTACTTGATTTAGGTTAACTATATCTTCAGCACTAAGGAATTAAATATTATGAATAAATTAGATTTAGAAATAGGAATTTAATATTTTTTTAATAGGAATTGTAATTATTTTCATTGTACGACGGCGTCCTGGTACGACGGCGTCCTGGGGTCACACAAAAGAGACCATTTTAAATCAGCTCTGAGATAAAGTCAGAATTCTGAGACAAAAAGATAAATA
>JAEQML010052277.1:0-42944 GCA_016904865.1 Pissodes strobi
ATCAAAACAAGACAAAATATGCCAAAATCGATCGGCTGAAACGGTAAAATCCTGTTCGAATCAAAGCAAAATCTCTGTAAAAGTCCACACACATGACACGTTTGAGGTTAAACTTAACCTATACGCGATCATCAACTGAAAATCTTGTACCAACGGCAGCAGCGTTTCAAAGAATCGCGGTTGGCCGGTTGCATTGCGTTGCCATGACTTCACCGCAACAGGTACCTAGTTGATTGTTTTAGCGAAAGATCCGCGGTACCATTTCGGGTTGCATCGTAATATATCGGTGTATGGACACTACGATCGTTCGGCGGGTGTTATTTCAGGAATCTCATGCGTGAATCCGGACATCCGAATCATTTTCGCATTTTCCATTGTAGGATTTAGCGGTTAAGTACTTATGTAAACTGCGAGCCAAGAGTTAAGCAACTGTGAAAATAAGGCATTTTTTTAATTTCAAGTATGTTTGAACAGAGGTCTTGTATTACTGCGGTTTTCAGAATTGGAGAGAGGGCATTGCGTTGGCACCTCTATGACGAAACAAGGAAATCGCAAGTATGTATTAAGTTACGACCTCAAAGTTTATGAATATTATTTTTTTTAAGTGAAACTTCTTTAGCGAGGGTAGAAAGTCCGAAAAAATCAAACGGAAATCAAAGTGAAACACTTTAATGAAGCATGTTCCAATACATCTAGAGGGTTGAAATTTTCAGGACATATAGCCGGGGTAAAATAAGGATTCTGGACTGACCCCCCCCCCCCCCCCCTCCCCCGGCCAGGAGAGGAGTGAGAAGGAAGCTAATAGCTAAAATAATTTCGGAAAAACGGGAAGATCTACGGCGTCGAAATTTTTATGGTAGGTGCGCCTCATGGGGTGGGTTACCTTTAACCATATGGGGGGGGGACCGGGGCTCTAATTGGAGGGGAAATTTTGAGGAAAAAACGTTTTTTGTCACTATCTCTGCAACGGAGGCTCGGATCGAAAATCTGACAAGCGATGAGCTCGTGTTATGTGTTACGGGGTCATCAGTGGGGGGATTATACCCCTCACCCCCACCCCCCCCCCCCCCCCCGGATGCCCAAATGTTTAAAAAAAAATAGGAAAAAATGTAAAAAGTTAATAAAAGAAACGCGGTTTTCGGCGAAAAAAAGGCGAAGGAGTTGAGCTATGGGGAAGGAGTTGAGCTATGGGGTCTGAGAGGGAAAAATGGAAAAAAATGCTTTATGAAAAAAAAGTTAAAGAAAGCAAAAGAAATATTATAAAAATGGTGTCGAATCCGGGGGCAAATGTTGAGGAAAAAAATGAACTTAAAAAAAAATAAAAACTCAATTCTTAATATCTTTTTCAGAGGTTTCACTTCAGTTGTGTGCTTATAAAGGTGAGGCACATAATTTTTATAATATTCAGCGTCTAGCGTCTCATTTACAGGTACTTGTTCTACGCTTAGGCTTTTCCCATTTAATTATATTTTTATGATGTCTTCCAATTTTATTAATAATACAATGATGATAATCGATTATGAGGTGGCATTAGTGAACCTTAAGAGTTTTATACCAACAAGCAAATATGCATGAGTGCTTTTTTATTTACGAGCTTTTATTTACTTTCACCTGTGGATCTGTCTGTAATCAAATCTTGCAAGCTGAATTAGAACCACTTCTAAATGTCCGATTGACTTGAAATTTGGTACACGTTTATAGTTCCGACGACTATACAATATTATAATGTTGTTAAGTTTACACCTCCCCCCCTTTCGGGGGTAGGAGAGGGGGCACTAATTAAAGTATGTACGATTTCGTTTAAAATTGGTATATGGGGGTTTTTGGGGACAAGGAATATGAATTTTCTATCAGATTTTGAAAATTCAAAATGGCGGATTCGACATGGCCGATACTGGGTTAATTGTTGCAAGTAAAATTGACTTGCTCACGTCTACATATCCAATTGGCTTCAAATTTGGTATGCGTTTGTAGTTCAAATGAAAATATAAAACTATGGTCTTGCTTACACTCCCCCCTCCCTTTCAAGGGTAGGGTAGGGGGGCACTACTTAAAGTATGACCGATTTCGTTTAAAATTGATATATGGGGTTTTTGGGGACAAAAAATTTAAATTTTTTATCAGATTTTGAAAATTTAAAATGGCGGATTCAACATGGCCGATTATAGGTTAAATGTTTCAAGTCAATTTTAGCTGGCTTCTACATATCTAATTGGCTTCAAATTTGGGATGCGTTTGTAGTTCAAATAAAAATATAAAACTATGATCTTGCTTACACTCCCCCCTCTCTTTCAAGGGTAAGGTAGGGGGGTACTACTTAATGTATGTCCGATTTTGTTTAAAATTGGTATATGGGGTTTTTTGGGGACAATGAATTTGAATTTTTTTATCAGATTTTGAAAATTTAAAATAGCGGATTCAACATGGCCGATTTTGGGTTAAATGTTGCAAGTCAATTTTAGCTGACTTCTACATATCCAATTGATTTCAAATTTGAGATGCGTTTGTAGTTCAAATGAAAATATAAAACTATGGTGTTGCCATTGTTTATTCTTATGAAGACAGTGGTGTTGCTTAGCCTTTCCACCTCTCTTTAAGGGTTAGTGGTGAAGGCCATACTTAAAGAATGTCCGATTTGGTTAAAATTGGTATTAGGGAGTTTTTAAGGACAAGGTATATAATTTTTTTATCAGATATTGAAAATTAAAAATGACTGATTCCAAATGCTTTTATTATATACTACGAATCTAAGATTTATAAATAAAAATATAATATTTACTAAATACTAAAAGTAAAAAATAAATAAAAGTAAAAAATAAATTTTTAAAAACAAGCTTTTATTTAAATGCATTAAAAAGAAGAAAATAAATTTGGAACTAAATCAAGCTCATTATTTTGTTTCATTAAACATTTTTACATGATATAAAAGCTTGTCGCGAGAAATATAAACAGGAAAATCTCGCGACAAGCTTTAATATCATATAAAAATGTTTTATGTCCTACTCGAATATTATTATTTCATAATACCATAGTTACCAGACACTTTAAATGGTATATAATACCCTAGGGCATTAAGGAAGTTTCTAATGCCCTCGGGCATTACGAGAAATAAATATGAAAAATCAAAGTAACAATATTTTATTAAATAAAATAAATAAATATAAATAAATAAATAAATAAATAAATAATAAATAAAATAAATAAATAAATAATCTTTATTTAGCTCTTGGCTAGTTGAAAAGAAAATACAAATATTTACAAAGCATATTGTTAGTTACAAAATAAATACCATCCTATTATGTGTCCTTTAAAAATGTACAAACTCTTTTATTAAAAAATTTCAGATTAGGTGCATTCTTTATTGTCTCCGGAAGGGCATTAAACATGCGAACACCCTCATAAAATAAAGATTTTTGCAAAGTTATCGTTTTAACCGACTGTATGTTATAGTTTTGCCTTGAACGAATATTATAATCATGAAAACTTGATCTTTTTTTCAGAAAATCGTCAAAATATCTTGGTAATTGGCCATGCCCTATTTTATATATTAAAACCAGGTTCGCCTTTTTAATGCCCTGCCCGATAGATAACCAGTTCAATGCCTGTAACATGCTTACTATTGGGGTATATTTATTACAATTAAGGATAATGCGCATTACCTTATTTTGCTGAATTTGCAATCTATTTATATTTTCCTGAGTACAAGATATCAATAAGGAACAACAATAATTAAAGTGAGGTAAAATAATTGTGTTATATACAAGTGTTTTTGCCCATTGTGACAAATAATTTGAAATGCGATAAAAAAATCCAATTTTTTTACCCAGTTTCTTACATAGATAATCTACCTGATTAGAAAAACTAAGCTGAGGATCCAAGAAAATACCTAAATATTTTATTTCAGAAACAAAATCAATTTTAGAGCCATTTATATTGAGGACTAATCCCAGCTCGGCATATTCTCTACAGTTTGTTTTTGAACCCATTACCATGTATTTTGTTTTTGATGTGTTCAGTTTTAATTTATTTTGGCAAAGCCAGTTATACAAGATATTTAGTTCGTTGTTAAGAATATTTGACATTTCTCTAAAATTATTGCCTGCTACACAAATAAGGGTATCATCCGCAAATAAATTAACAAATGATTTTTTTAAAGCTACATAAATATCATTAACATAAACAACAAAGAGTAGAGGACCCAACACACTCCCTTGTGGGACACCCCATTCGTTTTCCCTTTTACTTGAAAGCTTATTGCGTACTTTAGTTATTTGATACCTGTTACTTAGATAGTCCTTTATCCAATCCAATGCACTGCTATTTACACCATATAGTTCTAATTTTTTAATAAGAATACCACGAAGTAGGACATGTTTTCGAATAGGACATAAAATGTTGTATGTACCACGGACATTACTTGATGTCTATACCCTCGGGCAACTTACAAACCTTCGGGCCAAAGGCCCTCGGCTTTATAAGATTGTTGCCCTCGGAGGCATAAACATCTTCATAATGCCCTTAATACATATATAACTATAATGTAACAAAATAATGGGTTTGATTTACTTCAAAATGTATTTTCTCCTTTTTAGTGCATTTAAATAAAAGCTTGTGTCTACAGACACATAGTTTCTATACCTAAGAGAACTGTTTCAAAAATATCTAAATGGAACACCAGTCCCAATGGAATGGAAAATATCGTATATCTCTACTATATACAAAAAGGGAAGCAAGGAAAGCTGCGATAATTTTCGAGGCATATCAGTCACAAGTAGCATTAGTAGAATATACGGGAAAATTATAAAAAACAAAATCGAACGCGAATACAGGGATATGGAATCGGAAGAGCAAGCAGGATTCAGAGCAGGTCGCTCAACAGTGGACCATTTATTTTCTGTAAGCCAAATAATAGAAAAAAAATGGCATATAATCAGGAAGTGCATATGTTGTTTGTGGACCTACAAAAAGCATATGACAGCGTACCTCTAAAAAAATTGTGGGAAACCCTTGAGAAAAGTAACACCAGTGTTGAACTTTTAAAAGCCATAAAATCACTATATGAAAACTCGACAGCCAAAGTCAGAATAGGCAATAAACTTACAGGTGGATTCAATGTAACTAAAGGTCTCAAACAGGGTTGCTGTATATCACCAACGCTGTTTAAAATATACCTGGATCAAGCTTTAAACACCTGGAAAAGAAAGTGCCAGGGCATGGGCATCCCACTCAACAACACACATATATACAGTCTATGATGATCAAATCATATTAGCACAGGAATATGAGGATATAGAATATATGGCCAGAAAACTGATAGAGGAATACCAAAAATGGGGATTCGAGGTAAACATAGAAAAGACGTGCATAGGTGGACAGACACAAGACCTTGTTCTGGAAGACGGTCAGCATATCAGACACTGCACGGACTATAAATATGTGGGGATGAAAATTGCACAGGACGGAACAACAGATCAAGCCATTAAAGAACGTAACATACAAGGCAGACGTGCGATCTCCCTTCTAAATTCAATTATGTGGGACCAAAATGTATCCAAACAAAACAAAAGGCTTATTTATAACACTATTATTAGGAGTATAGTTAGTTACCTATAGCTTCGAAGTATGGCAACTTAAAGAAACCTCCCAGAGAGCACTACTCGCCACTGAAATGGACTTCTGGAGACGAGCGGCCGGACGATCCAGATTGGACAGATTAACCAACGACCATATAAGAGAAATAATGGGAGTAACCCACACAATTATAGAAGACATACGGTCAAAACAGCTGATATGGTATGGTCACGTACAGAGAGTGGCAGAAGAACGAATTCCGAAACAGATATTGAACTGGAACCCTCAAAGGAAGGAGAAAACGGGGAAGACCAAGGAAAAGTTGGCGAGAGGGCATCGATGGGGAAATTAGAGCCAGAGGTCTGGAGGACGATCAATGGATGGACCGAGACGGCTGGAGATTGGGTATCGGAAGACGACGTAGAACGTTATAAAGCGATTTATATATATAAATAAAAGCTTGTTTTTAAAAATTTATTTTTTACTTTTATTTATATATTATTGCTCTAACTGGTTTCAAATTTGGAGCATATGTAGGTATATCCTAATAATTGTGATTGGTCTTCAGTGTTTGGAGTACAAATGTAGATGATAGTCTACAAGACTTTTATAATAAACTAGCTGACCCGGCGAACTTCGTACCGCCTAACAGTCAATGAATGTGTTGTTAACTTTTAGCTAAACTTAATTTGGGATTTTAAGTTCAATAGTATATTAAGATAATATATATAAACAAAATAAAAATTCAATTAAAAGATCTGGAATGATTGAGACCAGTCGATTTGACAGTCGTTGTCATTAATTCTCTATATTTTCGTTTACATTTCGATTCAAGTATTTTATATTTATTTCACTATTTTCCGTTGAATTTCTATTCTATAATGTGTAGTATGTCACTGACTTGCGGTGGACATCAATTTTTACAAAAAAGCTATAAGCATGCGTGACGTGGGCTGTCAATTGCGGAAGATGGCGGAGTTCCAAACTTAGTTTATTTAGAAACTAATTTTCTGCATAATTTTCTGATATTTTAATAGTTATTCTGCTATCCGGGGTGGAGACAAATGTAACAAATCAAAGATCATAAAAATCGGTTCAGCCTTTTTGGCGTTATAATTGGTTTAACTAATCCGACTTTTTTAATGTATCCGATTTCCGTTTTAAGGCTGAGACAAATCCTAAAAATCAAAGATCATAAAAATCGGTTCAGCCGTTCTTGGTGTATCTTACCCGACCATGCTTTATATAGTGTGTCGAAAAGGTATACAACATATGGGAAATTTCTTTATTATTAGTTTCTCAGAAAATGTTATTCCTGATATAAGTTGATGCCTGAAAAAAAATAATTTTGACGATGCTAAATTAAGGATAAGTTATACTGGCTACTTAAAAAATACAAAAATTAAGGTTAAAATACAAAAATTTGGGAATATCCGAAAACCTTCTGCAGAAAAAATAAAGTTCCTATTAAGGCATGCGGACAAAATTCATGACAATTATTGAAAAAATGTCGAAAAACCCCTTTTTCTTAATTTTGTTCTTAATAGGAACTCTTTTTTTCTGCAGGTTTTCCGATATTAAGGATTTAAGGACCCTGTATAACATCCTTAATTTTGTATTGTAAAAATTATTTTTTTTCAAGCATCAACTTTATAAAAAATAACATTTTCTGAGAAACCTATAATACAAAATTTCCCATGGTTGCGTAGTTTTTGGACACACTGTATATTTCCGATTTCCGATATATAAATAGTTTTTTTGCTATTCTGGGCGGAGACAACTCCGACAAATCAAAGATCATAAAAATCGGTTGAATAATTCTGAATGATGAACAACAAAGTATCTAAATTTTTATCTTTAAGGCGGTTTCTTTTCTTCGTCATGATATCACCTGCCTTGGAAAAAATTGTTTCGACTATCGATAGCTCTTTATAAAACCATCGATTGTTCCGATAGTTGATTTGCTATCGATGTTTAAGCAACACGAAGTACGGATGACTGATCGACCGAATGATCTGGATGCATTGATTTGTATAGGAGTGGATAAGCACTATTCAAAAGTGGCAACCTATGGGAGAAAAAATAGGTTTCTGCGCATGACAAAATCGACGCAAAATGGAAAAACGTAAACAAAGAAGATACCGTTTTGTCATGCGCACTAAAACATTTGCCGGCTCAGCAGGCGTCGGTCAGGATCGAACTTGGCTTTTGTCTTTGACGTGTTTTCGTTTTAACGGCGCGGCGTTTTGAGTTAATAATTCGAGTTTTTACGTTTTTTTTTACTTTCTTTGGACCTAAAGTCTATTCGAATTTCATTTATGCCGCATAAAAACAATAACACGTGCTCGACAACAGCCAAGAGCGGGCCGTTTTGCGTTCCTATTGGTGAATCGGTCATAAATCATTCGATACTCCGCCCAGTTATTTTGACCAGGGTCGAATTCAGTTTTCGCTGTGATTCCCCTGCTTGTAAAAGACGTTTTGTGTAAAGTAATTACAGTGTTTGTTCGAAATAAAAGCTTATACTACTTCGTACGGTGAAGTTATTGACAATTTATTACTTTTTAGATTAGTTTCAGCATTTTTAGTTACACTTTTTTAATTATTTAGTAAAGTACGACCCTGTGCAATTCAGGCATACATGTGCTTTTGTTTACATCAGGCGTAAATGAAATTTGAATAGACTATAGTGTCTGTAGTTGCTTAATTAGTTTTAGTTTAGTGGTTCACGTTTGTGCTTTGTGCGTACCCTTTTTTGATTTTCGTTTAAATTGAACAATACGCACATAAACAATGGGCGATGCTACCAAAATACAATCCCGAAAATGTATGGTTGTGTTTTGTAGTAGTAGAGGCAAAATACCCGGGATTTCCTATCTCAAGTAAGTCTAATTATTATAAGTATTACTTATTTATACCTTATTGTTCGTTTCACTATGCTAACTGGGGTCCATTTCACAATCGGCAAGACTCCTCTACCGAATATTTGGTGAAATAATAACTATCGAAGTCCGGGCCTGCCTATTTACCTTCACGCTGCAACAGCTAGCTCCTACTAATTTTCTAATGCGCAAGTCCAAATTGAAATCTCTTTGTTTACATTTCGCGGTCGTAAATTTGCCATGTTTGGTCTATTTATTGCTTATCCACTCCTATACAAATCAATGTCTGGATGATACCAATCGATTTGACAGTTGTTGTCTTTTATTCTCTATATTTTTTTATATTTAGATTCAAGTATTTTCTATGTATTTCAGTATCTTTCTAGATTTGAGTATGCTACTTTCCCACTATTTTCCGTTGAATTTCTATCCTATATTGTGTAGTATGTCACTGATTTGCAGTGGACATCATATATTACTAAAAAACTATAATCGTGTCGTGCGTAACATGAGCTGTCAATTGCGAAAGATGACGGAGTGCCAAGCCTAATTTATAACTAATTTTTTGTATAATTTTTTATCCGAGAATTTTTCCCATATTTTAATAGTTATTCTGCTATTCGGGGCGGAGACAAATCCAACAAGTCAAAGATCATAAAAATCGGTTCAGCCGTTCTTGAGTTATAAGTGGTGTAACTAACCCGACTTTGTTTTATATATATAGATTATCTAAATGCTTAGATCAGGCAGTACCAAAATTTTATTAAGAAAATGGTCTTTCCATCTTGGTGTTCGCCAGACTTGAAGCTTGAGGGCTGAATTAAAAACCCAAAGTAAAATTCATCCTAAATTAAACAAAAGCCCTACAAATACGGAACTTCATGCTCAATATTCACAATTGCAAAAAGAAATAATGAGACAAAAACTGAATTTGCTGCCTATCAAAAATTCAAGGAAGCTAACTAACATCTTGATCCACAAAGTTTTTGGCATCTGATAAATTAATAATAAAAAATCCCACTCTGTGGTAAGGGTTCGCGAGACCGAGACTAGGTTTTTTCACCATTAACAGAGTTTTATTACACAACAGTGGCGTAAATAGATATTTTTATCGGGTGATGGGGTGCCAAGCCTTCTTTGATATATTTTGGCAGATTTGCGAATAAACAAGCAAAAATTTTTTGGTATGCCACGGCCTTATCTGACATATTTTATCATATTTGCAAGTAAAATCAATAAAAACTCTCCTGTGACTTTGTAAATAAAAGTTGTTAATGCGATTATAACAAAAACTATCAACGAAACAAAATTCGACAGGCATTGTCAACGCTTTTTATTCTTATTTTTTACATTTCTTATTAGTTGTAGCGTAGCCATACAAAGTAATGTCATTTTCAAACATTCTGTATTATATGGAAAAATTAATTTTGAAAACTCTTAAAATTTAACGGTATACAAGGTGTCGCGAAATTAGTGGACGAAACATTAAACAATGTATTTATCGGTCAAAAAGAACTAAAATTTTTCTTATAAATATATATCGGGAAGGGAGCTAGAGCCTCTTAAAAATGGGCCCGTGACTATGGTTTTCTTTAATTATTACCGAAACGGTGTAAGATAGAGTTTTAAAATTTTGGGATTCTACTAACTTTAATATTCTTAATTTAAAAATCGAATTAAAAATAAAAAATTTTAGTCAGATGCGAATATTTTAGGGGGTGAATCTAAAAATTAACTTTTTTTGGGCTGTCTTTTTATATATATTCTCTTCAAATTTTGAAAATTTGATTTGTTTTTCGCAAAAAAATTCCTCTTAGTTTGTGTCACTAGGACGCAGCGTTTTTCAGAAAAACGGATTTTAAAGTATATTGACTGCCAAAAAAAGGTGTAAAATGAAGGTTATGATTTTTGATATTCCCCAAAAATTCCTCTTGATGTTACAAAACTTCATATTATTGTAAAATAGTAGAAACACTTGTTCCAGAAAAAAGTTATGACAAATTTTCAAAATTTGATAAACTATAGCATTCAATTTACGGAATACATTTATAATCCGTTTTTCTCAAAACCCTGCGTCGTAATGATACGAAATAAGAGGCACTTTTTTACGTAAAAAAATTCAAATTTTCAAAATTTGAAAAGAAAATGAAAAAATAGTCCACAAAAAAGTTGATGTTAATTTCTTAGATTCACTCCCAAAATGTTATGCACCTGATCTGACTAAAATTTTCTATTTCTTATTCCATTTCCGAATTCTAAATATTAAATTTAGTTTATTTAGGGGAATTTTAAAATTTTAAAACTATATTTTACACAATTTTGGAAATAATTAGAAAAAAAAACATCTTTAGGGGCCCACTTTTAAGAGGCCCTAGCTCCCGTAGGGGGCGGGGCGTTTCCCGATATATGTTTATAGAAAAAATTGAAGGTATTTTTAACCAATAACTACAGGGCTAACGCTTCGTCCAGTAATTTTGGGACACTCTGTATAGGTATACGGTATATACTGTATAAGTGGATATGGTCAAAGGTGGCCATTCATCTTTTAATATACTAATCTGATACGGTTGTACCAGAAGTAGATGTCCAGTTGTTTTAATGGATACGCTATGTTTTATTACCTTGTAGATATTACGAAAAATGTGAAAACTCATGGCTGTTTATTGCTTGGAAATGGCTCAAAATAAGTTATCTACTACAGTATAACATTTCTTCTAGAATCTTAAAAAGAAACAGCCCAATTTAAAAAATAAGCGTTATACCCGGATTTGCACGATTTTTCAATTTTTTGGTTGATTGGACCCCGTTGGTATAAATTGCCAATAACATACATAAAAATTTGATTTTTTCAGAAAAATAAGTTTTGAAAATTCAACAAATAAAAATATTTTTTCGAGACCGAGACCGAGACCGAGAGTCTCGTTATCTTGGTATCGGTCTTGGTCTCGGTCTTGGTCTCGGTCTCGATAGGTAAGTCTCGGTCTCGGTCTCGATTCTACTTTCCAGGTCTCGGTCTCGGTCTCGTTTTCGAGACCGATACCGAGGCAAGACCGAGACCATAGTCTCGCGAACCCCTACTCTGTGGGGGATTCCTTCCAGAACTGATTGATTGGAGAAATCATTCCGTTTATAACGAAGAAGAAATTGCACAAGCGTTCGCAAAATATTTTGAATTAAGATACCAAATGGGGAAATTTAAATCCTTATTTGTTACTGGGATTGAAGTTCTCGCTAACATAAAACAAATAAAAAGAAAAAAAATAGACTGGCTTTGATGGCATACCCTCGCATATATTTAAAGGCTGTACCGAAAGTCTAGCGCAGCCTGTATGCATATTTTGTATTTGGGTATAGAAAATAGTATACATTTCCGGATAAGCTAAAAGTATCCGCTATTACCCTTATTCACAAAAAAGGAAATTAAATGAATATCGAAGTCGAACTATAGACCTACCAGTGTGATTAATGTTATTGCTAAATTTATGAAAATTTTCTTTATAACGATCTGTTTAAGTTTAGTAAATCTAAAATATCCGTGGTACAGCATGGTTTTATGTGGGGCAGATCTACTCTAAGTAACCTTTGTGTGTCTCGAGAGTCAGCTGCAAACGCAGTTGATCAGGGAAATCAGCTAGACACAGTCTACACATCTGAATTACGATCATTTTAATCTGATAAAATTCATTAAAATTAAGGTCCCCAAAGTGACTTTGCGAATCATAAACAAGGATTTATTTCACCTCAAAAAGAAAGTTTATCTCCTGTAAGTAATATGCTGTAGGTTTTGAATAAATTTTTGTTAGAGAAATACTTTGATGTATTTAATAGTTCACTAAAACACTTAAGGCCCTAAGACTATACCATAATTATGAAGCGAAGAAGTAAACTCTTCGCTATTTCTCGCTCTTTTGCTTATTTGTATGGGACCCAGTCTGTTATTTTTTTCCTGTGCCAAATTATGGCATTATTTTAATATTTTCTAAACATATACTGAATAGACTGTTTTTCTCAAAAAAAAAACTTGAAATTTAGATAAATCATTATTTAATACGCTCTTTTACTACAAGAAAGCTACTGGTATTTGATTAAACCGTGTATTATCGAATACATTTTTAACAAAAATATTAGAAAAAAATAATTTCAAATTCTAAAATCAAACCCACTAAAAAAATAGGACTAAATGAAATGACTAAACCAAACAAATACATATTTGTTTGGTTTAGTCATTTCATTTAGATTCCTTCAGGCAAATGTCTGGTGCATTAGGATTTTTGGGTAAATTTGCCCGGGACCTACGAGAATTCTAAGCAGCAATAAATTAGTGTAAATGCTGGGTTGGTACCGAGTTTTCATCTATTTTCCATCGCCAAAATATGTTTTTAGTTGAAAATTTAATTCAAACTATTTGTAGTGTGGAAATAGTGTTGTGTATTGATAGCGGCTAGTAAAAATATGTATATTTTGTTGATTTTATGCGGTTTTTGACCTCTACAACTTGTTTGTTAATACTTTGTTTAAGTAATGTCTCGTACTTGCTGTGCACCAAAGTGTAGTAATAATTATGAAAAAAATTTTAAAGGAGGGTAAAACATAAATCTCCTCATTTGCATTCCTCAAAGAAGAGGAGTTACGAACAAAATTACAAGCATGCACAGTGAAGATTCTTTCAGTCCCACACCAAATACAGTGGTATGTGTCAAACACTTTTTAGAACCTCGAAGATTATACCATTTTTTCTGACCTTCGTGTCACTGTAAAACCTTGCTTGATCTGTGCTATAATCAGTATATTGATAGGGTTGATGCTAACTTAATTTCATATCCAGGTCAGTTCTGGAAGCACTTAAATAGTATTAGACAGAGCAGTGGCTACCCAAGATCTATGTTTTTGGGCGAAACAAGTGAAGACACGGTGGAGGGAATTGTAAATCTGTTTGCTAAGAATTTTTCTAAAATTTAATATACCTTCTTATACTTTTCCGGAAACTGTAGATCTTCAAACGTAGGCCTGTCATTGTTGGACGTGTTCGATGGAATTAGCAATATGAAGGCTACTTGCTCACACGGGCCTGATGGTGTACCTTCCTTCTTGTTGAAAGCATGCGTGTGTACTCTGAGTAAACCTCTGCTTCCTTATTCTCTTTATCATTACGAACGGGTGTTTTTCCATATACTGGAAAATAAGCTTTATCACTCCAATATTTAATGCTGGAAATCGAGCTGATGTAGAAAATTACCGTGGAGTGTCGATAAGTTCAGCCATTCCGAAACTTTTTGATTCCTTAGTATGAAATGTACTAGCTTCAGCTTGCAAACATCTTATTATACCTGAACAGCACGGGTTTACTGAGGGTAGATCCACAACTACTAATCTATTGGTTTACAAGAATTACTTGCTGAACGCCTTGGAGAACAGACTTCAAGTTGACAGTATTTACACTGACTTTTCCAAGGCGTTCGACAAGGTTAGATATCAAATGTTGGTGGCTAAGCTTAGAGCTCTGGGCTTTGGTGATGTCTTGGTTGACTGGTTTGCAAGCTTTCTGAATGATCGTTCTCAGTATGTTCGTATTAACAACATTTTGTCGGTTGTAGTAAGGGTAGCATCGGGGGTGCCGCAGGGCTCTCACTGTGCACCTTTATTGTTTAATTTATTTATAAATGATATTGGTAGTGCGATTGTCAATTCGAAATTTGTATTATTCGCTGACGATTTAAAGTTCTTTGGAAGGGTTTCGGAACCATCGGACTGCATGCTAATACAAAGTGATCTGGATAGACTGAGCGGTTGGTGCGAAGACAATGGACTTCAGTTGAACATTGATAAGTGTTCCTCTATATCTTTTTCACGGAAAACAACGCTTATAAGAAATATTTATGTATTGGGTGGTCGAGCACTGATTGTTAAAAGTTCAATAAGGGATCTCGGTGTGATTCTGGACTCCAAGCTTAATTTTCAAGAGCACTACAATATGATAGTTAATATTATAACGCTACACGTATGCATGGTCTTGTAACGCGAAACAGCGCGGATATGTCTATGAATGCTCTTAAAGTATTGTATTGCTCCCTCGTCAGAACTCTCTTAGAGTATGCCTCTGTGGTATGGTATCCATATCATCAAGTGCATATAGCCACTCTGGAGGGTATTCAGGGCAGGTTTTTGCGTGTTGTTGCGTGGCGTTTTAAAATTGTTGTTCATACCGCTGCACATAACCCATATTATATTAATTATGGACCTGTGTTGGATCGCCTTGCGATGGAGTCCAGGAGAGCGCAGTCTTCCATTTGCTTTTTCTATAAGTTGTTGGTGGGAAGTATTAATTGTGAACGTTTGCTAGATTCAATTAACTTCTTTTCGAAATAATGATCTTTTCTACATTCCTACCCACACTGTGTGGAAAAGTTTTTTATAAGTCCTGTGCCCTAAGAGATTGGATCGGCAAAATAAAACGCGAGTTGTTTGCACACTCCATGAAGACTCCATAACCTCAACAACTGAAGCCTTAAATATGGAGAATGGGCTCTTAAAGGACTTAGTGGAGGAACTTAAAAGCAAGAATTATCTCTTGAATGATAGTAATTCCTTGCTGAAGGACATGCTTCGCCTTATGGAAGAAAATTCGATGACAAAAGAATCTGTAATCAGTGGAAGAAATTCACCCAAAAAAAAACAATAACAAAAGCCAGGACTAGGAAATTGTTGACGTTGACATTGACAGCGGATCGATTGTCGATGACGTTTTTGTTTTTGATGGATCGGCTGGTTCTCCCAACCCCAACCAATGTTGCCAAATAACCAGTCCGTCCGTAAGTAATCAAAGACGGCAATTGTCCGATAGCGGTGACCCTAGACACCCAGAAAACTCGAAAAAGAGTAAGGTTACCAATAACAAGAATACAACAACAAAACTCGACACCGAATCGGCGTCAAAATCTTCCCCAGAGTCCTCTAAAAAGTCCACCAAGCGGGGAACTGTGGTTACGGTGAAGGACAAATCTAATGTCAATAAACCAACGGAAGAGGCCAATAATAACAAAGGACCAATATCTGTTGAACCGGAAACTATCCAGGAAGTAGGAGAGCCTTGGATCTTGGACAAGAACAAGAAAAAAGGTAAAAATTCTCATTCTTTTCCACCCCGTCCTACAGCAAAAATAGGTACTAATACTAATGAGTCAACATTGAAAATGGCCCAAGTTTGCAAAATAAAAAGAGTCTGGTTATATGTATCAGGTTTTGAACCAAGTACTAGAGAACTTGATATCATTGAGTTCCTCAACAGTCATAGTTTGGGTGAAAATTGTATTTGTAACAAAATGTCTACTATAAATGCAAAAGTAAAAAGTTCCTTCAGACTGGGCGTACCGGAGGATAAGCATCACGAAGTAATGGCATTTGAGCTGTGGCCGGAAGGCACCTTGATCAACCATTTTCAGAATTTACAGAGGAACCAGGGTTCCGCAAGGAGACAAATAAACAAGCCAACATAATCCGCTTGTTTCATATTAATATTCAATCAGTCCGCCAGAAAATTAATGAACTAGAGGCTTTCATTGAGGATTTGAATACTGACATTATTTGCCTTAGTGAACATTGGCTATGTGAATCTGAAGTGCAGGGGCTTCAGCTAGCCAAACATAAATTGGCCATCTCTATTTGCCGAAAAGATCATCGAGGAGGAGGCGCTGCAATTTTGCTTAATAAAAATTATGATTTTACAGTCGTAAATGAAATCAATGCTATGTCGCTTGAAATGTCAATTGAAATATGTTGTATATATTTAAAGAAACTTAAACTTTATATAATATCACTTATCGATCACCATCTGGTTCATTTCAGGTGTTCTTGGATGCTGTTGAAGGGGCTCTCGGCTTTGTCCGGGGAGACGGTCATGTCCTTATGGCGGGAGACTTTAATGTTTATTTTGGCAGTGAATCGGAAAATAGTAAGGCTCTCTGTAGTCTTAATAACTCTTTTGGTCTATTTCAGATGATTAATGTGCCAACTCGTCAGAGTCGTTGCCTTGACAATGTTTTCTCTGATCTGGAGGAAAAGAACTACTGGGTCTTGGTGGTGGATTCTGCTCTATCTGATTATCTTGGTCAACTTGTGAAATTCCATCTTCCTCATAAAAAATGTAAGCCTGCATATTCTAAGACAGTCTGTAGACCAATTTCAATGGAAGGTAAAATGGCCTTTTATTCATTTGTCGAACAATTGGATTGGGAATTTCTTAAGTGTAACTCCTTGACTGTGGATGAAAAATTTACTCTCCTTCAAGACTCCTTGACGGAGGCACTTCTTGCTTCTTTTCCAGAGAGAACCTATCACAAAAGGAACGATCAGAATCGCACTATTAATTGGTTTACTGATGAGGTAAAATCAATGAGGGAAATTCTTCATTTTTTGATGGATTTATATAACCAAACTCCTTCCGATGCTCTAAAAATCCAAATAAATGAATATAAAAAAGGTATCATTCTGTTCTTAAAGAGGCCAAAATTGCTTCCAATGACAGCCTCATTAGCAACTCTACAAACCCAATTAAACGTATGTGGAATATCATTAATGAGTATCGTGGAGTTATAAATGATAGTCCAAAATATGATGTTTCACCTGATGATTTTAATAACTTCTTTGTCAACATAGCTCCTGATTTGCAAAGTCAATTGAATGGTTCTAATCTTGATCCAGTTGATTTTCTGAACATACAACAGATGGAAGAGTTCACTTTTGGCGAGGCTAGTTTCAATGACATACGAGACATTATTACATTAGAATAAAAAGAAGCAGGGATCTCTTTGGCCTGACCACTGAGCTCATAAAGAGCGTCAAAAACATTATTCTTATACCCTTAACAAAACTCATTAATTCCTGCATCAGAGCAGGTGTTTTCCCGTCAGTCCTTAAGAGAGTCATGGTGGTACCAATTCATAAAAAGGGTGCTACAACTGATCCTAGTAACTTTAGACCCATTTCATTACTTCCTGTTTTGTCAAAGTTTATGGCCTTTCGTATAGTTAGTTTCTTAGAGGCTCACAATCTACTAAAACCCTAACAGTTTGGCTTTAGGAAGGGAGGTAGTACAACTTTGGCCGTTTTGAATCTTGTGTCGCAAATTCAGGAGGTGTTTGAGGGTAGGGGATACTTGTCGGCTGCATTTTGTGATTTAAGCAAAGCCTTCGATTGTGTTCCTGATGACCTGCTCTAACAAAAACTGTGTAAATACAAATTTGATGAAATCAGTGTACATCTTATATCTAGTTATCTATCCGGCCGATTCCAGGTTGTGAATGTTGGTGGTGTGAGGTCGTCAGAGAGAGAGAGAGGTAAAGGTGGGGGGTGCCACAGGGCTCAACACTGGGCCCTCTATTCTTTCTAATTTACATCAATGATTTGCATGGCATTGACCGCATTAACAAATATACACTGTTTGCGGATGATACCACCATATCCAGAACTGGTCTGGAGGTTGATGCAGCAGATGCAACCTCGGGTGAGGCATTTAATACTGCAGTGGATTGGTTCACAGCAAACCGGCTCTTTTTGAATGTCCAAAAAACCCAGAAAATGATATTTTCTATGAGACAGCTTCCTACTGATTGTGAAGGTGTGTATGTGGAGTTCCTGCGATGGGGGTTTCATACTGACTGCATTTCAGCTAAGTTAAGCTCTAACATATTTATTTTGCGTAGGCTCTCTGATAATGTTTCTAGTTCAATTCTATTGCAGACTTATTTCTCTCATTGCCATTCTCATATTGCGTACGCCATATTAATTTGGGGACATGCACCTGGAGCCATGAATATTTTTCGAGTACAGAGAAGGGCAGTAAGGGTTGTGGGGGGTTTACAGTACAGAGGGGATTGCCATTCTGCATTTGTCTCTCTTCGGATATTAACGGTACCGTCTATTTTCATTTTAGAGTGCCTGTTATTTGTGCAAACTAGGCTTAACCAACTAGTTAGACATTCCGACTTGCATAATCATGACACTCGCAGGAGACATGACTTGGTGTCCACTTACAGACGTCTTGAGATGTGTAGGGATGGTCCCGGCTGTTTGTCTCTGATTTTTTATAATAAGCTTCCCCAAGTCGTCAGGGAGGTCCCCCTTGCAGCATTCAGGAGGACAGTAAAAAAAGTTTCTTATCAGCAGAGCTTTCTATAGCATTGACGAATATTTAAATTTTAATTTTGATGTGTCATATTTTTAAACTTTATTGTCTAATTTTTGTACTTAGGCCAGTCCAGTTATGTTATGCTAGTTATATATTTTATTTGTTCTCAAATTTTAACTCTTTTGATTGTTTGTCAACTGTTTTAGTTGTAAGTTTTAGTAATTTTTCTTTTTACTGACGTGTGTAAATACTCTTTTGTATATTGGCACTAATAAATAAATGAAATGAAATGAAATAAATGAAATTATGCCATGTACCCTCTCACCCTTATGTGTAAATTGTACAATAAATATGATCTTGATCCATTTAGATTTAAATTTTACCAGTTCAAGAAACATATTTCTAGAATTATGGAACTAGTATAGGGTTAGTTTTATGTTATGATATTGCTTCAGCCGTTTTTTCTTACCATTCAGTAAACCATATAATGCAATAAAAGCAGCACTTCTATAGTAATTTCTTTTGATAAGCCATATTTAGTTCCCCTAGTTAGCAAATATTCGATTTGGTATTACAGATAGAATTTCGAGGGAACGCGAGCGAACATCGGCGAGAAGACCAAATCTCTAGTCGCTACAATATCCCAATTTCACAACAAAAATAAAATTTCTCCCAAATTCGAAAATTCCATTCCTGTTCAAAAAAATCTAGAAACTTAACAACTTACCTTAGAAGTTTATATTATGATCAAGTTTGGTTGCGTCATCAGCTAAAAACTAAGTTAGGTGACTCTCCCTGTAAACCTAGTTCAGACCTGTTGGGTCTCTTGGTCATAATGTAGATTGAAAACGTGTATTAAAACAAATTAGTTTTTCATCGATTTCCTCGCCACCCTTGCAGCTACTAAAGTTGTCATAGATCACCTAATCACCCCGTATACATAATCAAAGTTAAACCACTTCTTTCCTTTAAAGCAATCGTAGCAAATATAACAGCAAATTTTATTAATGTAGGGTCAATATAATTTATTTAAAAATAACTAGTTATTTAAAAATCTTTCAAGTTTCTTTTGAGTTTCTTTTTCTTTGATTTCTTGTTCGATTTTGGCCAGTTCTAAAGGTGACAAATTTAGGTAAGATGATGAACAAGTTTCCAATTCCTTTCTCTTTAAGCTGTTTCTCCTGGAATATTAATATCAATTATTAACGCTCACGGTTTCAAGAGTTGGGTAAATTTTAAAGTATTTTTTAAACTTCTAGCTTTCTCAAGTGGCGAAAATTTATGTTTTAGTACCAACAAAGATAAAGTGTATGAAACATTTCAAATTGTTAAGCTAAAACGATAAAGATCACCTACAAACACTAGAAATATTTAGCTCAGACGCTTATTTTCAAATATCCTTAAGTTTTCACTGCCGAAACCTCTCCCAAAAAAAGAAAGATGATTCTTGGCAATGACAACCAGTAACTAGCACGTGCTCAAGATACATGCTGCGAACTATTTCCTGAAAATTATTTGAGAAAATATAATAATTTCGCATTTCGATTGTTGCAAAAATTGTCCAAAATAAACTTGAAATGAAAATGCCATGTTTAATTTAATATGATTATGCCTATTCAATGTAGTTCATAATTATTACCAGACTACTTCCATTTTTATTATGGTTTACTTTTCTCTTTCCACAAATGTTTTCCGTTTCAATGTTTTTAGTAAAATTATGTATAATAAATATAGCGCAATAAATAATACAGAAAGAATTGAACAATTTTCATGAGAGAAACTGATTAAGAATGAAATAAAATATTATACATAAATTAATATTAAAAACAATATTATTTAATTTCATTTTAAAACCAAAAATTACCGGCCTATCACTTTAATTTGATCTTTAGCAAAAAAATATTTTGAATTCTTATTAAAGATCGTAAAAAAGAACTGCGTATCAAGTAAACAATCTGGATTCCCAAAAAATAAATCATTATATGTTGTCATATGCCATTTAACTAATCGTAATTATACAGATAATGATAATGAGATGCCTTTTATCTGTATATTTCTAGACATAGCAAAACCACGTTATACTCTAAGTCATAAAGTGTTATTAAAAAAGTTAGAAAAAATAGGATTTAGATGAAATATTTTAAGTTTAATGAAGCTATCTAAATAAGAGATTTCATCATGTGGAAATTGGAAATACAATAAATTTATATTATTTCATATTTTTTAAACGGTCTCCTTAATTTAAATTGTATAGTTTTGCTGGTGATACAGTTGTGACTTATGCTTTAATTCAAACGCATTTAAGTTATTGAATTGCGAGTTGGAGTAAAGTAAAAAAAATCATTTTTGAATCTACTTCATGTAATGCAAAAATATTTTTTTTAAATTAATTATAGTAAAAAAATACGACATCCATCCAGAAAAATGGGCTTCGACAATTACATTATTATATGCATTTAAAAATAAAAAATCGATACCTACGTTTTAAGAACCATATACATCGTACAAGACATAAAAACGAAAATGAAAAAAGTGAAAATAAATAAAACAGTAGGGCAAAAACATATCTAATACCAAAATTATTATTTTTTACCACATCATATTAAACACAAACAATATTTTTTAAATATACTATTTTTAAAAGAATGGATATGAAATAAGCAAAGCAAAACATTTTAAAACATGTTACAATTTTATAGTAATTATATTTTTGTATTTGGTAAAATAAATTTACATACATACATACATATTTAATATCATAATATATGATGCTTCACAGAAATAAAATAAAATCTATCAAAATCATTTCTTTAAATATACTAAATAAAATATTCCAAAATTTGTTATAAAATTGTTTTTAATATTTTTGTATTAAATTATTCAAATATAATATTAAAAATTTTTTTATTTTACATATTTTTATCGAGCTTCTGCCTACAATTAAAGCATTTAACTTATCTTTAATATATTGCATAGTTTCTAAGGTTAACTTGCCAATATGGGATTGTATATAAGTTTCGATTTATTACAACATATATTTGGACCTCAGAGGCAGATTATTAAATGTACAGTAAACGCTGTGTGTGTGCATGAACGAAACATAAATGAAACACTTTTTGTATTCCATGCAAAACTTTTAATCCAAAAAAGACTCTTTTTTTATAAAAGCGTAACAGAGCGCTTTCGGCTTAAATCAGTGTTATTTGCCAAAACAAGTAAAAGACCTCCCCATTAACGGAATTATTTAAATTGCTTTAAGCAAATTTTTATAAAAAGAAATTGGTAAAATTTACTTTGTTACAGTAATATATCGAAAATTGCTAAGATTTGAAAGTAGTTAAATTAAATGTGTGGTGATTTTTGTATGGAATATATATATAAAAGGAAAAAGGTTAGAGTTATTTCACTTACTTGTCAGTGGAACGACGAAGAGAACAAATAACAACAATTGACAATGGTCACATTCAAACTTCACAAAATGACATTTTTGGAAAATGGTTCAAATAATTCTATTTTTAAAAAAGAATAAAGAAAACCACATTTTTTTGGGGTTAAACGCCAAAAGTGTCACTATTGATAGTGTTGACAAGTAAACCGATGACACAAGAAATTACATACCATATATTTGGGTTGAGTTAACCTTGCCCATCTCTGCTGCACTGAATATTAATATTAATACCCTTAACAATTTTCTATTGATCGTAAAAACTTGAATTAAACAGCAACTCAAGGGTGGGGGGGCAGTCTTGTAGGTTGGGTCGGACTAATGTCTGCTCTTAATATAGTTAACCATTTCAGTTAATTAAGTACTTAATTTTTTTTCAGTTTTTAAGCTTAACACTAATATTTATAAAAAATGTCTGCTCTTAATATAGTTTACTATTTCACCTAATAAACTACTTGTTCTTGTTTATTTTCTGGACTTAACACTAATATTTAAAATGTACGATAAACGCTAATTCTTGGTAGGTCATTTCCTCTGTCATCGGTTTACTTGTCAACAGTGTCAACAGTGACATATTTGGTGTTTATCCCCAAAAAAACGTGGTTCAGCCCTCATTTTTCTTTTTAAAAATAGAATTATGTGATCCTTTTTCCAAAAATGTTATTTTATGAAATTTAAATCTGACCATTGTCAATTGATCTTGATTGTTCTCTTTGTCGATATGTTGGTCGTTTCCACTGACAAATAAGTGAAAGAACTCTAACCTTTTTCTTTTTATATATATACTCAATACAAAAATCACCCTTCGTAGTTCACACATTTAACTATACTTTCAAATCTTAGTAATTTTAAATATATTGTTTTTTCAATTTCTTTTATTAAAAATTTCAGACAATTACTAACATTCCGTTAATTGATTTGCAGGTAACACTTAGGTAGGCTTAGCCGAAAAACGCTATCTAACGCTTTTATAATAAGAAGAGTCCTTTTTTGTGTCGGTTTTTATTTTTATAATGAAGTTTGTTGTTATAAGCTAACGCATTTGGTTCAAAAAAAATGTTAAATTTGTACCGATATAGTTAAAAAGTGTGCAGTTTCCGCATAATTTTCGATATGGCATCTAGCAGAAGCCGAAAAATGTTAGATCTAGAGCCAAGTCACGTAAATATTCCATAACTTCTTCGCAGTCTGAACATAGTAATGGCACAAGTAATGCAATTCTCGATTTAATTAGTAGTAGGTTTATTGTATTATAAGTAACAATACATTAAAATGTTATTATTTAGGCAACAATTCCAAAATAATTCTCAACGAAACAGTGACTTCTACTACTACGACTGCGCCGGCGGCGGCGTCCTGTCCAGTTGACAAAAAATCTAAGGCAAATGCGACAACTGGAAATGCGGAAATGATGACAAAGCCAACAGATAACGAGGTTGAAACACCTCCGGCCAAGACCAAACAAGATAATAATTAATAACATTAATGGTACTGAGGCCTGGACATATAATAAACATGACTAAGATAATCATGGAACTGTATCCAGTTGAAACCATAACAGTTGTTTTGCAGTAATATATGAAGATTCTAGCCACTGGCGCTGAACATGGGACTTGTTTAAATGATTATTTAGTACTTCTAGTAGACGCTTTAGAAATTACTGGAGAAGTGCAGTTGTAGCTGGAAAGCATTGTGGAACCTGAATCCAAGATAAATGAATTCAGGCAGTATCAAACACTGTTAAGATGCTGTGAAATATTATAATTAAAAGCAGACGTTCAACTAGCAAACAAGTCCTATGGAGCCACAATCAGAACAGGAATTAAGTGATGGTGGTGACTCAGGCGACCCCCTCTACAGACTTAAGATGAAAGTGGCAGCAATAGCAGCAAAACGAAAAATTAAGAAGAAGAGTCTGTAATATCCAAAAAAGTAAAGGTAAAAGACGAAAAATAGATATCAAAACGTGGAAAAAACATAAGAGAGAAAGAGAAAGCGGCTGGAAACCCTGCCAGAAAGTTTACCGATCCATTCACAGTTTTATATTAAGGACTTGGATAACAGCCAAAAAATACAATTTAGCTGTATAGAAGAAGTTCCAATTCAAGGTGTATGCATCAGAATAGGCTCGCGTGTTGGAAAAAGAAACTCGTGCCTAACTATTTTTTTACTGCAAATAATAAAAAAGTTAATGTATGTCATACCTACTTCTTAAATACCTTAAATTTACCACACACAACCGTTAGATTTGAATTAAAAAAACAACAGTCAGACGTGACTTGTAACGGCCGACCAAAGAGGAAAACACGAATCCTCACACAAAATTAGAGCCAACGAGATAAATAAGACAAAGGAATAAATACACAGATTTCCATGTATATAGAATCACATTATTCAAGAAGGAAATCTCAAAGAAAGTATTTGTGAAGACATCCTAACATTTCCAAATTTTATGAATGTACAGACAGCCAAATTCCTCAAGAAGAAATACCCAAAAAATTGAATTTATCTTTTAAGAAAGCTAACAATGATACGTCTGATGCTTGCGATAAATTTATTATAAACCTAAAGGAAAATTTGCCTAACGAAAGGCGTATTAACATTGAAATTCAATATGATGCACATCTTTTAGATGCTGACAGTCGTTATCAACTAAAGAGGCAAGATAATGAAATGTCAAAAACTTTGAGAAACCGTAAAGTTCTTACTGCGAACTTTAAAAAATGCCTTCTTCCTCCACATCTTAAAAACGCTCAAAGTATTTACAGTCTTAAACTACGGGCCTTTAACTATACTGTATACGACCCGACCAAGAAAACATCATCTTGTTTCGTATGGGACGAGTCAACAGCTAACCAAGGTGGCAATGAAATGGCGGCATGCCTTCTGAGATGATACATTTTGATTCTTGATAAATCTGTCGAGAATATTATCATATGGATTGATAACTGCCACGCCAAAACAGAAACCTGTAAATGCTAATGAGCTATTTTATACAATGATGGTAAAGCTATCATAGCGGAAATGGCCACATAAAAAGCAAACATTCTTGCCGAAATCCTCAAGGAAAGACTCGCCCAACTACCCCGAGAGTGAATTCGTCAATGCCAGGTCTGGTATTTCGCCAACGTGAAGTGAAACCAATACTCCAAAGCCTAGACACAAACGTCACTAACAAGGCCACAGGACCGGATGGCATTCCTGCAATAGTGCTTAAGAAATGTGCTGCTGAAGTAAGAGCTCTACTATGCAGGCTTTTCTCCCTATCACACAGAACTGCATGTTTCCTTATAGCTGGAAATGCGCTCAGGTGAAACCAATCCCGAATAAAGGTAAAAACAATTCCAAAGAACTACCGTTCAAATGCCTTAGTTTCCATCATGCCTACCGTCATGAAGAAACTGATTAACGAACAGCTCTTAAAATATCTCGAATCGGCAAGCATCATAAGTGATCGCCAGTATGACTTCAGCAAGCACAGATTAACGGGAGATCTCCTGCCTTACGTGACCAACCGGTGGACCAAAGCCATCGAGAGCTACGGCGAATCTCGTGCAGTGGCTCTCGACATATCCAAAGCATTTGATACGGTATGACATGACGGATTGTTAAGCAAATTGACAGCATACGGAATTCCACCAGGACTGCTTCTATGGTCTATGGTTTTTTAATTGCTTAAGGCAGAGATCTATACATACAAAATCTTTGCTTAAGGGATCGAAGCATCCGAGTTGATATTGATGGACATCTCCCGGAGGAATTTAAAATCAATGTGGGAGTTCCACAAGGGTATATATTATCTCCCACACTATTCCTCCACTATATCAACAATCTCTTAGATAGGACAAACAATTCTATTTACAGCTTTGCAGACGCCAGCACTCTTACATACTCATTCATATCGCGGACTCCAGTGACCGCTGCTCGTTCCCAAGGCAAGCGAGAAAGTCAGATTGCTGCCACCAATGAGGATATGAACGCCATCGTGGAATGGGGTGAGGAAACGAATGTCCAGTTTAACTCAGGAAATACTCAAGCAGCTGCATTCTCAAAAAAAAAACAAGCACCATAGGACCTGAGTTATGAATGACAGGACAAACACTGACTCTGGCCTCATCCATAAGCTTTCTGGGAATCAACGTAGAGATCAACATGTCTTGGCGTAATCACGTCACCAAAATCCCCAAGGCAGCAGCGCAAAATCTAGCAGCACTCTATAAAGCAAAAAATTGTATACACCTCATCAGCTCTTACTGCTCTATAAGGCCCAGGTAAGACCATCTCTGTTTCCATGTATGGAGTTTGGCACCCAAATATTTGCTCAAGATATTGGACTGCATACAGAGGAGAGCAGTCTGTCTTGTGGATGGCCCAGGGTTGACTAAAAACGATATCACTACGAAAGGTGTTCGAACGAGCTGGCACTTATGATTCCGCCCAGAGTTGTGCCAAACAGAAACACAAGTCAACACTGCTCATCAACATACGATTCAGTTGCGAACACCTAGGCCGTCGCTGTTACGGGGCTGCCTCGCGCTGGAGAGGACTTTCGAGTAATGTCTTTCCCGAAAACTACAACCTACAGCTTCAAGTTCAACGTCCACCATCTTGTTCACAACTCGTTGAGTGGTATAGGATTTTCATTTTCTGTGTGTGCCGAACATAAAAACACTTAAGTCCATAGAAGACGGATCTTTTAAAAGGGCATACCCTTGATGTAGGTTGACTCCGTTCATACCAGAGTTGAAAAGCAAATGAAAGCATCTCCTGATTTCTCTATAATTGCACCATGGGATTGGCAACAGCTTATGCGACCCTGCAACTCAAACTTGACAGTAGAGGAAATGCAAACTCCAGAAATTAAGAATTTTAATTATTGGTATGATAATACTAACGCTGTCTTTCAAAACAACAGAAATACTACAAACAGGGATTTTTTTATTCATTTATTTTATTGTAGCTGATAAACCTGGAGTATTATATTTTAAACAAAATTTTATTGAGGTAAACTTCCAAGAGGTTGATATTAATAAGACGGCTAAAAATACGAATATCTATCCAGTCGAGTAATTTAAATGTAAAAGTTAACCAGATTCAACTTCCAGTGAGAGATGCATTAAAGCCCATCTCTACCAAAAAGTGGAAGGATTTGCAAAGATTATTAAAGTAGATAACCTTAAGATTTACGATTTTTTTAAAAACATTACCCATAAAACATAGCAGATGATTCAAAACTAGGCACATCAGTTCAGTTTTTTACACCGCTTTTGCTTTTAAATTTTAGAAACGATGTATGCCTTATTATATTTTTTGGGTTTTCTATCTTAATCAATAAAAAGTATTAGTTACTAAATGATATTTTTGTGTTTTCCTTCTTAAGGAAGAACAAATAAATAATCTTTATATTCTTGAAACAGTCCTAATATTTGGAAACAAAACAAAAACAGTGTTTTCTATTTTTTAAACTAAAAATCGTCACCGTCATTTTTGGGACCAAATGGTAATAAGTTACAAAATATCGCATTAAATCTATATTTCGAGCCAATCAATATTAAGTCCAAATAGAGAAAAAAGACAAAGTCACAAATAATTCCTCAAAGAAAACCTTTGTCTTTTTCAAATTACATTAGATATAATTTAAGTAGCAACTAGAAAACATCCTAATGTAGATACAATAATTAAAGAAGTAATTAACGCACATTCTTATAATCACTAAATTGATCTGTAAAATTTAGAAAATGCGACTTAATACTGTATGGCCCTACGATCCAGACAATTAACCACGGCATACTACAGGATACTACTTTGTTTTCACGAGGATTAATTTAATTGTGGTAAGTGAAGGGAAGTTTCGTGACGTCACTATTACATCATCATTTTTCAACTACGGCTTACTACAACTTACATACGTGACGAGGTGTGGTACTCGAGGTTTGATGGAGAGTCATGGCGGATTAATTTTGAAACGTTAAACATGTGACATGTTTGTTTTTCCATTCTGAACAAGTTTGTAAATTATACGTTCATGAAATTCTTCTATAGAAGCCTCATACGCATCGGAATTCCTACACAAATGTGCCCCAAATGGGATTTGGGCAGCATAAAGTATCCTGAATATGTTCATCGAAAAAATACCATTAGTTTGCTTATCTCCAGAGGCCACCATTCTGTCATTAAAAATATGAGTAAACGTTCTGCACTGATCAAACTGATCATTTTCAAATAAATATGCAAAATATCTATATTCTTTTCTAGCAAGGCAAGATCTAACTACGATATTTTGGCGAAGACAGAAGCATACAGTACAATTTGTGGTGGATTAGTTTGGGTTAGTGGTGGGCTGCCCGCTTAACACTTACTTCAGTATTACTTGCAGTTAACCGTGGTTACTCGCCAAAAAACGCTAATAATCTCCTGACAGCTCCATACATACAAAGTACCTTCTTTCCATCTAAATTTTGACAAAATCGCCTTATTAATAAGAATATTATGGGGAGTCATGAAAAGTGAGTCATACTGTATATAATTTTTTTTACTAATAGCACTGATACAATCCTTATCATTATTTGAATTGATTAGATTTTGAAATTAATCATTTCCAACTCATTTTTCATATAATCCGAAATGACAACTAGTTGTCAAACTAACAAGTTTGACATTTTTACATTTTCCGTTTCCGTTTCATTATTGACCTAGGTTTTTTTTAGTATATATTATTATTTACCCAGGGTGAGAAATGTTACTTCTCATTTGAGGAATGGAGTAAATAATGGTGATTTATCATGTTAGTAGTAAAAAAAATAAATTTATATAGTAGATTCCCTCAATAAATATGAGATGTTTGGAAGTATTATATTTTAGTTTATTCCATTACTTTATATAAATATTTTTATATTATAAAATAAATTATTTAAAATGAATAAGCATATTTTCTTACCGAGAGTTTTCGTCTGAAGAAAATCTTCTTTCGTATGATTGTAACTTAAACATTTCTTTGTTAATTAACATGGAAATGCGATTCTGGCTGTTCGTTTTTAGATCCGGATTTTCACCAGGTGCTAGGGGAATCACGGATGACGGCTGACAATGAAAGGAAAAAAATCATATTAAAGCGGCATGGTTGTATCAATGTATTTTTTGTTGAATTGTTTGAATGCCCTAGTTAAAAAATTTAACAAAAATTAGGCTTCTTCCAATCGGGCAAAAATAAATTATTTTCCTACGAGCGTGTGAAAAGTGACATTTTTCACACCCATTTCGGTGTGAAAAATGTCACTTTAACGCACTAGTGTGAAAAGTGATTTACTTTTCGACCTAGTGTGAAAAATAATTTACTTTTCGCATTAGTGTGAAAAGTAATTCTGAAAACATTTACATATTTCGAAAAGTCTTTTTTGAGTAATTAAAAAATTACAAAAACTGAATATAAATAATTTTATTAGAACTTTACAAACACAATAATATAACATATTATGATATATAAGATATCGGCTTAAAAAAGTTTACCACGCAATTTATACAGTTACGGACGACGGAAATTGTTGGTAGGACACTGAACTTCCGATCGAAGTATTCATAGTCAACATCTTCATTAGTCTGTGTACAGGTAACCTCTTTTTCTCCTAGTATCTTCAAGGCTGTTTTTCGTTTATTCTCCACGGAGTTTTCCACATATCCCTCGGCTACAGTGGCCGACTTCCAACCCCCATGACGTTTGAGAGTCAAAATATCTGCTCCTGAGTCTGCTAAGAGGCAATCCAAGGAAAGTAGCTATGTTTTTCGGCATAGCTCCAAAAGTATTTATGCCTATGGGCAGTTTTATGGATACGCCTTTTCTATATTGGAAAAAGAATCGATTTTTGGTAATGCCTACAGGATGCAGACGCTCACTAAATTATTTTCTTCAATTGAACCACCACTAATAACAAATTCTCGACAGGTTTTCGTTTTAGTATCAGGTATTTTAATTAAGTAAATGTCACCTTTGTCTGTGACGTCTTCAATAGTCATCCGACACAGCTCGTCTCTCCTACACCCTCCTGCGATTCCAATGATTAGTGTGACTTTCATGAGCAAAAAATCGTCATCGTTGGCCCTTGTTAAAAAAATTTTGACATTTTCTTTGGAAAAAACTTTAGATTTCTTCGCCTTATAATTTTCTTTTCAAAAAAAATATTAAATTATTGTACCTGCTTATATCAATGTTTTTCTCTTTCGATAGCATTGTCCTTAACATGGAATAATGACTCCAAAGGGATGAAGACTTTTGCTGTGTGGACTTCTGCTGGAAATACGCTAGTAAGACAGTCTCGATGAGATTCTTTATTTTATTTCCACTACACCACTTTTCGAAACGTTTATATGCATTTTCATATTGGATCCTTGACCGGGCCGGTAGAAGCGAATTCATGGCTATTCTCGCAGATTCTTCTACGTCTGATGAAGCTAAATCACTATTTTCTATGTCTGAAGAGACCATTCTTTCCATTAGGTTCTTGGAAATAGCTTTTTGAGGCAGAATTTTTCGAATTACATACGGTTTGTCAACTTTACTGACATAAAAAAAAACAATTTGAAATAAATAACATAGGATCACCATTATGATCTAATTGTTATGATAATCAAAACGGCAAATTCAGGTAAATATACAGAAGTAATTTTTAAAAAGCCAATGTTCATTATGCTCGTAGAAAAAATCTTGTAAGACATACGTGTGAAAAGTACGTTTAAGGCACTCGTATGAATTGCGAAACTCGCTTCGCTCGTTCCGCAAATTTTCATACTCATGCCTTAAACGAGTACTTTTCACACTTATATCATAAATAGCTATTACGCACTGGCCTAAATGTCAAAAAATATGTCATTTTTACTTTATGCACTAGTGCTTAAGGTGATTTATTTAACGCCCTGCATTAAAAAGGTATATTTTAGGAATCTTAGAGAATGCGTAAAGTGAGTATTTTGCGCACGGTAGTAGAAAAAAAGGCAATTGTAATAAGAAGCTAATGCAATACCTACATTGTAAATATCAAATTGATAAGTTTTGTGCTATTTTGATTCATCTGCATCCTTTAAGCTGTGACATTAAAATCGCACATAATTTATATCAATATTTATTGTTATTTAAGAATGGCAAATTTGAAGCGCAACCTCAATTTAGACATTTTTTAGAACACTCGTCTCAATTTATTTTCAGCTTGTCATTTTGTCAAAATAAAGGTTGGGCCACTGAGACAAGTTATTTTTTTTAAAACAGCGACTACATTACTTAAGCTGTGAGTCACTGCTGTATGTATTTTTAAACCCATATTTTCAGTTTGATCGTCTATTCCGTTTTTCATTGGCTAGAGAAAAGTTGACGTCATACGAAATTAACTTTTAATTAATTTGTAATCAACAATATAAAACAATACATGTTGATAATCACTTTAAAGATATAATTATTAGTTAACTGATAAATGTTCGATTCTTGCAATATGCATAAAAACCACAGTCGACGTCTTAAGAACTAGATTCTATTCCAGCCATCTCAACGAGAAATTATAGAAAATTGTAGCTATCAACGGTTGGAATCATTAAGACATGGATATATATAAAATTTTAAAAGCAAGTCGCAATCAATCGAAAGATGTAATGTGAATATTCTTTCAATAAAAACATTTTTGATTTGATCTGATAAATAATAGGTTATGTTAGATACATGTCAAAAAAGACGATTATTTATGTTATTAATTAATCATTAATCTAGATAAGTTATTATTTGCAAAAGCTCTCCATGTTCATTAATGTGATGCTGTGTACCCACCCTGTTTTCTTTACCTTCACTTTGGGTGTTTTGGGTGGCGGTAAAGGTATTTTGTATCTTTCCATGCAGGCAGGGCAGGTGGTCTGTTTCAAATGAATCTTTATGTGCTCACTTTCCGAAAGACTAGATCTTCTCCTGTTGGACTTTTGATCTTGAGAGCCATCTCTATTAAAATAACCATAAAATATTTTATTTATAGTTTATACCAATATTACCAAACGCATATTTTCCAATTTGGCTGCGCGTTAGCAGTAAATCTTTAAGCCTTTTAGACAGTAGCATTTGATAAGAATAGAAGATCTAGAAGTTAGACTGCAGAAAAATTCAAATAAGCAGAATTAATTAACAACATGTGATCAATAAAAAGACTCTGAGCGGATAAGTTTGACAGTAAACAGTTGGAGGAAATAAATTGAGAATAGTTATTTACCTAACAAGTGAGGTATGTGATAATTTTCCCTTCGCGATTCCAGTTAGCCGAATGACGCGAAGCGGAGTTTGGATAGCAGTCAAGTGCGGAAAGGACACTTTCCGCACGCAATATGCTCAAGATTATTCAATTTTTCAGTAATAAAATGTTACGTGGTGACATGTCGTGTCAATATTCGAGTTGGCGGAAAGTTTAAATTCAATTCGCCCACCCTATGTAAAAGCCATTATCATTCTTAAAATGTCTTCTTGTATGATCTTTTACGGAGATTCGATTCAAGTAATCGATGTTCCTATCCAAAATAATTTAAAAAAATAATAATAAAACCTTAATTTTTTTGACCTATAAATCGATGTTTTTACATTACCCTCAAAAGTGCGTTTCTCCGACATTTTCAAAACAGAGAAGCATTTAGAGAGTTTTTCTCGTATAAATTCCCTGTCGAACTGTCGTCGGCGTCGTCTCGGTTTTTAAACCTAGAGTACTTTTTGGCGTGAGAACGATCCAAAGTGTCCTCTTTTTCAAAAATATACACGCCTAAAATTCCATTCTCGCCAGTTTCAATCAAAGGGTCAAAAAGAACAGTTCAGAAAGTTTCATCAAAATTAGTAATTTTTTTCGATAATTTCGTGTGTCAAAGCAAATTTTTGAAAAATCGCAGGTTAGACGTAATAATTTGGAAGCTGAAAATCGAATCTACAAAAACAAAGGAATCGTCGGAAGTGTTGGCTAATAACATGCCAAATCCCTAATTTCCACTCGCAGCCGTTTTCGAAAAAACTGAGCGCTAGTTGTTACATACTCGAGCCTGATGCATTACATGACGGCTGAGTTTCATTCACTACCCAGGAGAGAAAAAGTGTGCTGAACGCTCCTAATGAAGTTTTCACTTCAAAAAATGCAAAAGAATAGATCTTTTAAATCTAAATTTCTACTCCACATTACGCTTAGTCTTTCCCTTTCCGCTTCACTGCCGTCCCGTACTTTCAACGTGTAAATTTAGTATGAATAAAGGCTCTCCCCACCATATCGAATATCGACACTACCATGGCAGAAGTTAAGTTTTATCACCGTGATAGTTGTAAAATCCTCAAAGAACTAGAAACGCACAAGGCATCAGGACCAGACGGAATATCTGCCATCGTGTTAAAGAACTGCGCCAACGAACTAAAACCCCTGTTTTCCAGACTTTTTTTCTGTCTTACCGAAAAAAGATTTATTCATCTTCTTGAAAAGTGGTTCGAGTGCAACCTGTTCCAAAAAAGGCAAGAAAACCACGTCCTCAAACTATCGCCCAATTGCCTTACTTCCAATAATCTCCAAAGTCACGGAACTTGTAGCCAATCAGCAGCTACTCAAGTATCTCGAGACCAACAGATTAACTATCGACAAAGTATATGTAAACTAGTAAGTTCAATCAGCGGTAAATCCTTTGATGTAATTCAGCCACATTCTTTTATATCAAGTGACAACTGGAGATGACCGATGCGCTGCGTAAGTGTCCGATTGATTCGCGTGGCTTTCTCTAGTCAGAGATGTATTCAGGAGATTGTATGGACTCGTACCGAAAGACCTACTGAATGCCGGCCGGGTGAAAAATCAAGTGAAACTGAGCAAAGTTGTAAAAATATTTTCATAGAAGGAAATTGAAAAAAAAAATTGCTATACCTTTGTCATTTTTAGGTGGTACCACTGTTGCTATCTCAGAATCTAACAAGAATTTAACAACACTGCAAATCGATCTTGAAAAGGCATCAATAATGGCAACTTTCTAATTTAATCAAGTATGTAGCTTTGACCGTTTCAAAGATATCAGTAATATACCTAAAATTTATTTAAAAATATATAATAATATAATACTTCGGAATCTAATTTTTACTACACTCCTTTGGTTTCATGAAAGTGATTCTTCAAGGCCACGTTATGACATGGTTTAACGTTTCGTCTCGCGTTACGGCATTTTTGTATCGTTGATTGGACGACTAACCAAAACTAACCAAATCTATCAAAATTGATTGTACCGTATCGGCACCGGCACCGGTTCAAATGACTACAATAAGCTGAGACTAAGTGAAACTAACCAAAACTTGATTCAACGATTAACCAAAACTAACAAAATCTATTAAAAAAACTAACCGAAAGTTGATTGGAGGACTAACCCAAACTAACAAAATCTATTAAAATTGATTATAACGTATCGGAACAGATTCAAGTAATTAAAATAAGTTGAGACTAAATGAAACTAACCGAAAGTTGTTGACGAATAACCCAAACTAACCAAATCTGTTAAAATTGATTTTAATGTATTCTGAAAAGCTTGAAATGACTAAAATAAGTTGAGAATAAGTGTAGCTAACCGAGAGTTGATTGAACTACTAACCCAAACTAACCAAATCTATCAAAATTGATTATAACGTATCGGATGACTAAAAGAATTTAAGACTAAGTGAAACTAACCGAAAGTTTATTGGAAAACTAACTTAAACTAAAAAAAATCTATTAAAATTATTTATAACGTATCAGAACCGCATTAAATGACTAAAATAAATTGGGAATAAGTGAAACTAAACGAAAGTTGAATCGAACACTAACCCAAACTAACCAAATCTATTAAAATTGATTATAACGCATCGGAATCGGTTCAACTGATTGAAATAGTTAAGACTAAGTGAAACAAACCGAAAGTTGAACCGGGACTAACCTAAACTAACCAAATATATTAAAATTGATTATAATGTATCGGAACCGCACTAAATGACTAAAATAACTTAAGAATAAGTGAAACTAAACGAAAGTTGGATCGACGACTAACCCAAACTAACCAAATCTATTAATATTGATTATAACATATTGGAACCGCTTTAAACGATTGAAATAAGTTGAGAAAAAGTGAAACTAGCCGAAAGTTGAATCGACGACTAGACCAAAGTAACCAAATCTACTAAAATTGATTATAAAGTATCTGAACCGGTTCTAATAACTAAAATAGGTTGAAACTAAGTGAAACTAACCAAAAGTTGATTGAACGACTAACCGGATTAGGTTGGTTAGTTCGGGTTAATCGTCGATTCAACTTTCGGTTAGTTTCACTTAGTCTCAACATATTTCAATCATTTGAACCGGTTCTAAGACGTTATAATCAATTTTAATAGATGTTATTAGTTGGGTTAGTCACCAAATCAACTTTCGGTTAGTTTCTCTTAGCCTTAACTTATTTTAGATATTTGAACCGGTTCCGATACGTTATAAACAATTTTAATAGATTTGGTTACTTTGGATTAGTCATCCAATCAAATTGCGTTAAACTTCACTTAGTTTCAACTTATTTTAGTCATTTGAACCGGTTCGGATACGTTATAATCAATTTTAATAGGTTTGGTTCGCTTGGGTTAGTTGTTGATTCATCTTTCGGTTAGTTTCACTTATTCTCAACTTATTTTAGTTATTTAAAGCGGTTCCGATACATTATAATAAATCCTAATAGATTTGGTTAGTTTGGGCTAGTCGTCCAATCAACTTTCGATTAGCTTCACATAGTTTCAATTTATTTTAGTCATTTGAACCGGTTCCGATACGTTATAATCAATTTCAATAAATTTGGTTAGTTTGGGTTAGTTTGGGGACGACTACAATCAACTTTCGACTAGTTTCACTTAGCTTCAATTTATTTTAGTCATTTGAACCAGTTCCGATACGTTATAATCTATTTTAATAGGTTTGGTTCGTTTGGGTTAGTCGTTGATTCATCTTTTGGTTAGTTTCACTTATTCTCAACTTATTTTAGTCATTTAAAGCGGTTCCGATACGTTATAATAAATTTGGTTAGTTTCGGTTAGTTTGGGGGCGACTACAAGCATCTTTCGACTAGCTTCACTTGGTTTCAACTTATTTTAGTCATTTGAACCTGTTCCGATACGTTATAATCAATTTTAATAGATTTTGGATTAGTCGTCGATTCAACTCTCGGTTAGTTTCACTTAGTCTTAACTTATTTTATTCATTTGAACCAGTTCCGGTACGTTATAATCAATTTTAAGAGATTTGGCTAGTTTAAGTTAGTCGTCTATTCAACTTTCGGTTTGTTTCACTTAGTCTCAACTTATTTTAATCATTTGAACCGGTTCCGAGACGTTATAATCAATTTTAATAGATTTGGTTAGTTTGGGTTAGTCGTCCAATCAACGTTCGGTTAGTTTCACTTAGTTTCAACATATTTTAGTCATCTGAATCGATTTCGATACATTATAATCAATTTTAATAGATTTGGATAGTTTGGGTTAGTCGTCGATTCAACTGTCGGTTGGTGTCAGTTATTCTCAACTTATGCTAGTCATATAAAGCGGTTCCGATACGTTATAATGATTTTATTACATTTGGTTAGTTTGGGTTAGTCTTCGATTGAACTTTCGGTTAGTTTCACATAGTCTCAACTTATTTTAATCATTTGAACCGATTCCGTTACGTTATATTCAATTTTAATAGATTTGGTTAGTTTGGGTTAGTAGTCTAATCAACTTTCGGTTAGCTTCACTTATTCTCAACTTATTTTTGCCATTTGAAGCAGTACCGATACGTTATAATCAATTTTATTAGATTTGGTTAGTTTGGGTTAGTGTTCAATTAACTTTCGGTTAGTTTCACTTATTCTCAACTTATTTTAGCCATTTGAAACGGTTACAATACCGACGTTATTATCAATTCTAATAGATGTGGTTAGCTTGGGTTAGTCGTTGATTCAACTTTCGCTTACTTTCATTTATTCTCAACTTATTTTAGTCATTTAAAGCGGTTCCGATACGTTATAATCAATTTCAATAGATTTGGTTAGTTTGGGTTAATCGTCGATTCAACTTTTGATTAGTTTCACTTTGTCTCAGCATATTTTAATTATTTTAATTGGTTCTGATACGTTATAATCAATTTTAATGGATTTGGTTAATTTGGGTTAGTCATCCAAACAACTTTCGTCTAGTTTCATTTAGTCTCAACTTATTTTAGTTATTTGAACCGGTTCCGATACCTTATAATCAATTTTAATAAATTTAGTTAGTTTGGGTTAGTCGTCGGATCAACTTTGGGTTAGTCGCCCAAACAACTTTCGGCTAGTTTCACTTAGTCTCAAATTATTTTAGTTATTTGAACCGGTTTCGATAAGTTATAATCAATTTTAATAGATTTGGTTAGTTTGAGTTTGTCGTCGAATCAACTTTGGGTTAGTTTCACTTAGTCTCAACTTATTTTAGTTATTTGAACCGGTTCCGATACGTTATAATCAATTTTGATAGATTTGGTTAGTTTGGGTTAGTCGTCTATTTAACTCTCGGTTAGCTTCACTTATTCTCAACTTATTTTAGCCATTTGAAGCGGTTCTGATAAGTTATAATCCATTTTAGTAGATTTGGTTAGTTTGGGTTAGTCGTGGATTAAACTTTGGGTCAGTTTCACAGGGCCAAAATATATTTAATATTTACAAAGCATTCCATTATCGTTATATAATATGTACTTATAAAAAAAAATCTGACACCTAGACGATTTTTCCGGTCTTGTCGCCTCCTTCACCTAATTTTATTAACATATCTATTCACTAATCCGACTATAGATTTTTCCTATTTGCCTTTGTATTTTTCATTGCTTCGTATATATTTCCACCGAAGTCCGAATAAAATATTAAAATGGAAATAAAATTAAGGATTTTCACAAATCCGACTCTGTTCTGAACACTCTGCCTACATACGAACGACTGATTAAACTAAAACGCTCCACATGCTGCCAACAATCTGCGGATTTTCGGCGGCTGGCAGAAAATATTTGGGGGAGTGGAGCTACTAGTTTACATATACTTTGCTATCGATAACCAATATGGCTTTGGCAAAGAGAGATCGATAGTAGGTATATTGGCATATTGTCACTCATATATGGAGTAGGGGAATTGAGAACTACGGATAATCTCGAGCGATTGCATTGGATATTTCGAATAGAGTTTGGCATGTCGGATTGCTCAACAAACTACCGCCCTTCGAACTGCCAGCCTCTATTTGCAGCTGACTTGCTAGTTTCTTTAAGAACCGATCTCTGCACTTGCAGCTGAGAGACACATCTCAGACACATTCACCATTGACGCGGGCGTGCCTCAGGGCGCAATACTTTCACCAACTCTGTTCCTCATCTAAATTAATAACCTGCTGACCGAAACCAATAATCCTGTTTACAGTTTTGCAGATGACAGTACCCTTGTCTCCCAATTTAGATCAGAAAAGTCTTTACCAGAGACTGAGCAGATGACAACAATTAATCAGGATCTGGAGAAAATTCGAACTTGAGGCGACAGAAATTTGGCCCAGTTCAATGCAGCAAAAACACAAGCAGTCACGTTTGCCAAGAAAGCCAATACGGCCCTGACATCATTGTGGCAGGATCAACCATTTCTTCATCCTCGTCAATCGGACTACTGTGTGTCTCGGTCAACAGCAATATATGCTGGCATGAACACGTTGCTAACATCGCAAAATCAGCCTCGCAGAAGCTTGATGCGCTATTTCGCAACAAAAAACTTTATACACCGCAGCAGCTGCTCTTGCTCTACAAAGCGCAAATAAGACCGTGCTTAGAATACTGCTCATACATCTGGGATGCCGCACCAAAGCACACCCTAAGGCTGCTGGATTCCATTCAGAAGAGAGCCGTGCGTCTTGTCGGCGACAAGAACCATGTCAATCAATCAACATCTTCGCACACACACCGCTCTTCGCGTGCCATAGGATCTCCCTTTAGGGCGTGTGTTATTGCCATAAAAACTGCCACTAAACAGGAAAAGGAACGGCTTTACGTTCCGGTGAAAGAGTGACCAGTTCCTGAAAAGGTAAGAAGTTTCTATTTTTTCAAAAACTATCCCAAACTACTTTCCTCATGTTCTTAGAGTCGAATAAAATGCAAGAATTCAAAAAAAAGTTAGGTGAAAATATCTAATGAAAGAAGCATTATAAAATGAAAAAAATTGAAGCTGATTAACAAAACTTAAAAGAAGAGCACCCAAGAAAATCCGTCAAAAATTAAAGAACATGGTCATTTTTAGAAAATTCGACTAGTTTGAAAACCAATAATATATCAAAATATTACCTACTCGAAAGGAGAAAATAAAATTCAATATCGTATAGACCAACCGGCATCGGCAGCTGACATTGCGTAGAAAAGGAAATCCTTGAATAAAGCACCTAAAAAAACAACCGAAGAAATACTCTTAAAATAAAGAGACATGAAAATGAGAAAAAGGCAAACAGAGATAAATAAGAATAGATCAGAACTGAGAAGTTCAAGCCAGTAAGATAGTTATTTAATAAGGGAAAAAGATGCCAAAAGGAAAAGTGGAAAAAAATTTCAGATGATTGAACCTTCCAGCATCATTTCGGTGACTGCTTCAAGAATGTTTCTTAAACTATCAAGTTAAAAATATAACTTATCACTTCCTACTCAAATTTAGTTTGAGTTGTTATTTTTAAAAAATAAAACGATATATTTTCTAAGAGATGCGAATATACATAGTAATTAAACCGTGATATAAAGTATATTCAGAAATATTAGAAACCGAGTAAAAACGCCAAAAAGAAAAAACAATAAAATAGCTTATAACAATGAAACTTCAATAAGACTTAAACCACAGCTGTAAGGTTTATAATGACAAACAAAAATCCCTTCAGGTCCGGAGTAGTGTTTATTTTTATTTGTAATTTTAATTTTGTTATGTTCGCAGGAAATAAATTAACAGGCTAGAGTCGGCTTTTATATTAATTTAAATATAACACGATAATAATATAACATATTATAATAAATATAACTTAGTTAAAACTAAGTTCTACACTTAATCTATTTCACTATCGCTACTGTCTCTAGATTAATAACTATTTTTCTGTTGCATTTTTAAGATAGACATAGCTTTTTTCTATATTCTTTACATGTTTTACACAAAAAAATGTCTCAAGCTACCTGGGGCTTGAGACATTTTTTTCGCATCACCATTGCTCTCAATTAAAATTAATACATTAGAATTAAGTGTAGGTGAAATATTATTACGACGAATTCCTGCATTAAGTTGGTGCCATATTTGCACAATGGGGTTGGTTCGGGCGAATATTTACTTATTTTATTTATTTATTTATTTATTTATCTACGGTACAAGCCATTTTTCTATACAAATAACAAAGTTACACTATAAAAAAAAGCTAACAAAAATCACAATTTAGAAATATATCACCATATTACTTAACAATGCCATAACACCTCATATAGAACGAACACTAATCATTAAGATCACATATAATTTTATTTAATTTAGTTTTAAATGATGCTCTAGTGGTACCAAAAATATCAACCTCAGGATGATCGTGGAGAATGCTATTAGCAGTCCTCAGCATGCGAGTTATGGGATCATTCTTACCATAATTTGTGGGATGAAATGGAACCAAAAAAACATCAGTATGTCTACCCCTTCTTGATGTTGAATTAAATGGAACCAACGACAACAACTCAGAATGCTGCCCCCAATGATTTTATGCAAGAAGCAAACATCGGCCCTTAATCGACGTGAATAGAGACTTGACAGATTTAGAGCCTGAAGAATATCTTCATACTCATATTCCTCCCTAGCATATCCACAGCGAAAAGCCACCACTGTAAGGAACTTTTTCTGTACCCTTTCAATTTCCTCGTTCCAAACATCGTAACAGGGAGACCACACCACAGAACAGTACTCCAGGACTGAGCGGACAAAATATGAGTAGAGCTTAGTAAATGTTGAGATTGACAAATCAACCGACAGGCGCTGAATAAACCCCAGCATCCTGTAAACCCGTGACACAAGATTCTGAATATGAGAACTAAATGTTAATTTTGCATCAAATGTCACTCCAAGGTCCTTTACTTCGGTACACGATGTAAGGCTTACATCATTCAGCCTGTAATCAAAGACAATAGATACTATTGATCGTGTGAAAGAAATTTTGTAACACTTTGATATATTGATCCCCATCCCATTAAGGTTACACCAGTAAGAAATACTGTTCAAATCATCCTGAATACATTCTGCATCCCTAACAGATGCAACTGATCCAAACAGCTTTATATCATCTGCGAACATTAGGAATTTAAATTTTTTTATGCAGGGTACTAGGTCCAACAAGAAGATTGAAAAAAAGGATCGGACCACAATGCGAACCTTGAGGTACCCCAGAAGGGACCTCAATCTCACCGGAAACCCTTCAGCACTGCTTCACAGACTGCACCCTGCCACCGATAAAGTCTGCCAACCAACGCAAGACAGGTCCCCCAACACCCAATTTTCCCAATTTATCAAGAAGCAATGAATGATTTACCCGATCGAAGGCTTTAGAAAAGTCCAAATATAAAAAGTCCACCTGCATCCCCCATGGAAAATGGGATGTTTCCATGCCATCACCAATAAATCTCTCATAGAGGACCAGATTTGTTGATGTAGATCTTCCACCAAAAAATCCATGTTGCTGTTCATTGATCACACCTTCAAAGTCCCAATATAGTTTCTTACTCACCAGCAAGTCCAACATCTTGGGCAAACTGCTCTATAATTTGACACTTGAGTCCTGTCCTGACTTGAAGATTAATTTCAAGAAACAGTTTTTCCAAAACGGCGGAAATTTACCCAGTTTCAACGACTTACTGAACAGGATGTGAAGCGGGACAGCCAATGTGAATTGGCACTTTCTGAGGAAAAATGCAGGGATACAATCAGTAATCACCATTACCATATATTGGCCAATGTGTATGTTTGGCTTAACAATAACACTATTTGGCGGAATATTAGGCAATAATTTAGTAGTAAACCAATCTTCAAATAGCTCCGCTGTTACGTCGTTATGATAGCAACACAATAGTCTCTAATGCTTTTGTATGAGAGAGACAAAGTATTCATGTGACACACACTTACCGCTAGAGTCGTCCCATCCACTGGTTGGGGTGTTACGGGTATCAAACCACGTTTCATCGAAATAAATTATTGATCTTTTTGTGTTCTGTAGTCACTGATTTCCCCTCAAATAGTTCCTCCGCCATTTTTGAAGACGTCTGGATTCCATTAGAATTTGCCTTTTATTAATCTTTTTGAATTTAAATCCCATTCCTTGGATGTACCTCCACATAGTAGGTAGTTTTCGAGCACTTAATGTTGGTTTCATCTCGTTCAAGTATTTTCATTAAATTATCTAAACCAAAGTTGGAACATACTGGTCTTCATACGTTTTATAAATTTTTCATCGTATAATGTCCTCGTTATCACGGTCTAACTTTCTGACAACTCCAGCATCACTTCTTTTTTTGCGTTCTAAAGTGGGATTTTGGGTAATTTTCTCCACACCGTGGAAAAAGCTGTCCTTGTAAGTAAATCTGTGTTTTCTCTACAGCTTTTTAGGCACAAATTACCGGGATCGATTAAGGTTAGAAACACGTTCTTAATAATTTCTTTAGCATCTGTTGATAGATGCACTTTTCGATTTGTTTCACTTTCACCAAAGTCACGAGAGCCCCAAGGACGCCACATTTCTAAATAATTATTATATAAGGTAGCAAATGAAATATAAAATAATTTAAACACAATTTATACCGGCTAATTAGGGTCATTTCAAATGTAATATCTAAAATTTTACCTGAAATTGCAAAGTAAT
>MU190442.1:664-28579 GCA_016904865.1 Pissodes strobi
GCTAGGGGTCACTTTGATATTTTTTTAAATGGAACACCCTATATATTTACTACATTTTTGGACTTTCTAATAAAATCTAAACACATTTTGTGTATAATATCCTATACCTATCTTTAGCTGTTTACCAAACATTGACAGTTGAAAGTGAGGTATTTTGACAGGCTCTAAAATCTAAACCGCACAAGATCAAAGAAAACGGTTTGCACATTCCTATCTTAGTTTTCATAAACTATCGAATGCAGTATCTTCGAATTTAACCTGCGGATAAAATTAACCGGAACTTTTAAACCTCCGGTTAAATCCAAAGTTACTATCATTCGATAGCTTACGAAACCCCAAGATAGGAATGTTCAAATCGTTTTCATTGATCTCGTGCGGTTTAGATTTTAGAGCCTGTGAAAGTGTCAAAATGCCCGACTTTCAACTGTCAATATTTGGTAAACAGCTAAAAAAAGGTATACAAAATGTGTAGATTTTTCTAGAGAGTCTAAAAATTTAATAATACACAGGGTGTTCCATTTAAAAAAATATCAAAGTGACCCCCTAGCACTTTTATTTGATGTTCAATTGTTTTTTTGCTGAACATATCCGAATTCGCGGGAGAAAATTACATAAGATGGCTATTTCAGTTTTTTTTTTTTTATAAAAGTACAGGGAAAGTCAAAAAATCGCCTTGTCTAGTCCTCGTTGGATAACCCTGTACATTCCTTTCAAGTCTCAGCAGTGTTGTCACAAGTCAGTACAATAATAGTACAACTTACGAATTTCGCCATTATAATTTTGGCACATTAAAATTCTAGGAGGGCATATTTCGTTAGAACTTGTTATGCAAAGACGTCGTTTTACCGACTTTTCTTGGGTTTCAACAATGTATTTATCATTTCAAAACTGGACATAGACTTGCAAAATAGCAGTTTCCCAATAAATTCCAAATTAGAGTTTAATTAATATTTTAAATGTTTTGTTGGTATAATGTTAAATACATAAATATATATGTTCTAATTTGTATTGCTATTGCACCTGATTCATCACCAAGTTTTATGTAAAAACCATAAATTCTCCACAAAAATGGCAATTTTTAATAGTGCTGATTTTTAATTTCCCAAAATTTCCAAAAATACATTCCCGAACGTTCGTAACGAAAAATAAGTTACAGGAATTTTCAAATACTACTCCTGATGATATTAACATGGTTAGCGAAACGCGCGTCGAGTGCAAAAACTGTGTTTTGATGTTGTGGATAAAAGTATGTAGTTCCTTTTGCCAAAGGTTCCAGACCCCAACTTAGGATTGATACTAATGCTATTAATATAAATAACTGCTGATATGTAAATATGAAGAATAATTTACCGAAATGTATATCAAGATGCTATGTAGTTTAAAAGCCACCCTTTTTAAAAACTGTTAGTTTGGGCATTATGGCTCTCAAACGATTTTATCTAATTGTCAAGAAAATAATTTGTAGTTTTCTTGCCTTTCATTAATCACTTTTTTTGACAAATTTACCTGCATATGAATTAGTTTTTATTCCTTAGCTGAACACCTCTAAATACTCTAAAATATTGAATTAAAGTGTTATTTATCATGTCATAAAGATAGCCATTTGTTTATTCCAGTATGTTACTAATGCTAAGTCATAACTTGGATAACATGATCAAACAGACATAACTAATTCTTGTCTTCTTTTATTTCAGTAAATTGATACCTAAATTCGGGCACTTTTTTGTGTTCCAAATATTCATCTGGAAAGAAAGAACTCTTGGATATCTAGTACACAACACCTGGATTAAGAAGTGTCACATTTATGTATTATGTGCTTTTCTATAAATATATTTAAGTTTTATTAACAGTATAGTTTTATTTATATATTTTTTTATTTTTACATTATATCAGAAATTAAAACAAATGCTCTGTTATTCCTAGTTTATATAGAAATATTTGTAAATTATTGTTAGTCACTATGTTATACTTCTTTACACCAGCATAGTTTCTTTTGTTGGTAAAGATGCAGTTTATGGGTACTTGAAGATTATGCACTAAAAACAAAACATTGGGTTAGGTAGATATACAATAATTATGAACCGAATATTTGACACTTAATTACCTCTGTCTCATTTAATGATAAGCACTTCATGAATTCCTCTGACACTTCACACTTGTCTTGAAGGTGTGACTCTGAAAGATATATTTTTAGAACTAAGTTTAAAATGTTATTTCTATACTAGAATTACCAGGTATATAAGGTGTCTCATCTCCAGAGAAAAGAGCATCTGATACTAAAATTCAATTAAACACTAAATATATTATACATTATGATATATTTTTAAGGATTTTTCCTCGAGATTACCACAGTTTCTGTGGTTAGCAGAGGCAATGCCACTTTCGACAATTTCCTTTTTGTTCGGTTGGGATTGCATATCTAAGCCCCGTAGCGCAATAATTTAAAACAAATTCGCAATTTTCCTTTTTTTTTTCAATTGTGTATCTAATCTACAAAGTACAGAACTTGTTGAGAATTCGAGCATCGACTATTACCATTGTCTTTATGTCCCCATATAAAGACAATGGTATTACTTGAGCTTGATCGTTTATTCGGGGAATTACACGGCCACGCCTGTATGTCTTTGATTCCACGAATAAAACTAAATTGATAATATAAATATAACTTTCGAATTGTGCGCAGCATATCCTATATCGACATCGGTTGTGTAATTTAATATATTGCTTCAATAGCGTTTAACTGTATAATTTTTTTAAAGCCCTTGGTATGTTCACACAAATATTTGAGCAGCCTTCGCAAAGAGTATATTCCGTCTTCGTGACGCCAGAATATAGGCAACCACTTATTTGGCATTGGTTGCCTATATTCTGGCGTTAAAAAGGACACGTTTTACAAGGAAGCGCTGTACTAGCTGCGCATGGACTATGATGTCACATCCCCTTACACACTTCCTTCCGTTTTCCCGAGATACGTCGTGAGACGGTGAGTATACGACGTTCCGCGTAAGATGTTTACACATCAAAAATAAGAGGATGTGCCTTTAAAAGCACTAACCCATAATAAGAATAAGATTCGTAGCTATTATACTCCTTCCAATGCTTTCAATAATAATAAACGATGAACGCACGTGCGTACTTACCCGGGACATAAATAAGGTTTATTTACGCAAAGTTCCTGAAAACAGAACAAAATGACGGCTCTCCTCGACCAGAGTGCTGATTCGCGTTTCAAGCCCTCCAGCTCAAATCAGTGATATTTTCAAAGCGCTTATTCTGACGCAAATATATTTAGGTATTTACTGTTTATGCGTAGAGGCCTTAGATTAGGAATTGTCTATGGTAGAGGCGTTAACGTCGCGAGAAACTCGGCGTTAACGGTAGAGGGCGATAGCACGGAGTGGGGGCACAGTTACGGGGGGTACGTTATAAACTGTGGTGGGTGTTTTTTCTTAAACTCTAAATGATTACATAATTATAACGTCAAAATATAGGACCTGAGATATCTTTGTCTAAGTACCGGACTATACTAGCTAACCACCATATACGTATAAAAGAAATACGTATAATATGCTAACCACCCTTTTAATTTATTTAATTAGCTCTTGACTTTGACGTCATAGTATAAAATATAACAAACCAATGTGGTATGATGATAATTTCAAGGGAAAATCATTTTTTCTATTAACTCTTCACTTATTTGTAAACTATAATCACAGACCTAGATTTTTTTTAGATCTGTGATTTTAATGGTGATACCATTACCATAGCTTATTTTTTTAAAGACAATGGTGATACTAACCTATGCTTTTTGAGAGAGCTGCGTTACATTGTGTCAATCTATCATATTGTGTCTTAGCATAATTGTAAATAATATTGTTGTCTATCCATTCAGCTATTTTCTCGTAGTTAGGGTATCCATTACCATTTCGCTAAAATGTAGAGATAACTATTAAAGAGAGCGCTTTACAGAAAATAATGGCGGCTGATGTCGTCTGCTTGATTTGTTTAGCTAGCAACCACAACCACAGTTTATACCGTAATCGGTTACGGTATAAACTGTGCCACAACTATTATTGCGCGAGGAGTCGATACAAATAAATGACGTAGGTATCTAGTATCTAGCTAGACTCACGGGGTTTTTGCATTCCATACTGTGTGCAGTGGCGACACGTTTTCTCTTACGGTATAAACTGTGGTGGCGATCAAAAACATTTAACCTAAATGTCTTTGGTGGCGACACGAAGGTGACTCATTTTCCATTGGTTAAGCGGGTCACGTGGTTTTAAGCTGCAAAGCTGCCATGTTGCGTCGAACTTTTTTTTTTTTATGTGCTGTTACCGGTTATTTATTTTTATATGTGAATTTCTTTTAATTTAACAAATTTTCTTGCTTATAAATGACTGCTTTGTGATTCTTTGACTTGTTATGGCACCTCCACAATTTTTCGCCGTGGAGTACCTACGTTTTAAACTACCTATTAGGTAGGTACCTTTTATTTTGTATTTATATTTGAGCAGATGAGTGTTGTTTACTTTTACTAATCTAGATATAATAATGCACTGTACATGCTATTTAAATCGAACTCTTTGCTTAATCAATACCTGCTTAAAACGCTTCGACAGCTTTTAAGAATAAGTAGAAGAAATATTTCAGTTTTAAATGAATTTATGTGAAAAACATGTGTTTTTCACATAAATTCACTTGATTGATTAATTGATTGATAGTTAGAATGTTTTGTTGTGAATGCACCGGCCAATCTACATCTCCACAAAAACATTTTTTGTTGGAAAATAAGTAAATGAAAATTGGAATGTATTTTAATTAAACATATTTCACGTTTTCATTAGAATCAAAAGAAATAAAACTCTATCCTCATATTTCACAAATTTTGACGTTTACCAGGTATCAATAAGTGCAGATATATTTCTTTTTAGACCCATATAAGAAAAAGAGATAAACATAACGCCCAAGCTTTCCATAAACAAAATAAAGCAAAACGTCAAAATCCGCTTAGATGGACATGACGGTAAATTTAAATTTGCGAATGTTGTCTTGTCTGTGAAAATTTCCTCTTTTATAGTTTATGTTGTTAATCCCTTAATAGCTATCGAGGCTCAAGAAAAGGAAACTAACCAGGTGCTAACCCCAACTAACCCAAGACATACCCAAAATCAAGAAAAAAACTGTTTAGAAACTTAACCTTAAAAAAAATGAAAAAAAAAGCAACGGGGTTTGAACCCGGGCCGTCGAAAGCCGCTGATTTGAGGCCTAACCATCTAGACCTCTCGACCACGAGGGCTCCTGCTGAAAATTTATTGCATCACGAAGACATCAAATGCAATCGCTCGAGTCAACGCCGCGTGGTAGGTTTTCAAGTGCTTTTACGCCTTCAAATGCTTATAAATTCCTCCTAGACTTCAACACATAAATCGCGTATAGTTTAAAACCCCACAAGATGGCTATGATATTCAGTTTTGCTACTACGCTTCAGCGCAATGACCGTGCTGTTACATAGAAGGAAGTCATAAAACGGGTACTCGACAGTCTCTCTTGAATTGCCTAGTCCTGCCACATCTATAGCACTGATTTGAAACAATCGGCAAACCAAATTTAAGGTTGATCAGGATCAGCAGTGGACCACAGAGCAACTAAAAAAAGATCAGCTTGAGGATAGTGAAATAGCACTCCTGCTAAAAGCTAAAGAAGAACGTAAACCAACACCAAGCTTGAGAGATATTGGTAGTTGAAAATGGACTTTTCAAACGAGCCTGGGAAAGCGCCGATGGAAAAGAAGTTAAGATGCAGTTAGTGGTACCAAGGAAGAGGATATCGGAAATCCTGGCAGAAGTCCATAATGGAAGGTCTGGTGCTCATCTTGGAATGAACAAAACGATTGACAAGATCCGCGACAGATTTTACTGGGTCAACTTCTGCCAGGATGTGAAATCGTGGTGTCGGCAGTGTTCAACCTGTGCCGCCAGTCAAGGACACAAAACAAGACCTAGGGGAAAAATTAAACAGTATAATGTGGGTCTACCGTTTGAACGAATCGCCATTGACGTAGCTGGCTCCTTTCCAGAATCAGATAATGGTAACAAGTACATTTTGCCACTAAAATGTACTTGTTACCATTATCTGATTCTGGAAAGGAGCCAGACTACTTTAGTAAATGGCCTGAAGTATTTGCGAACTATAATCAAAAAGTTGTTACCATAGCAGAGCTCCTTGTAAATAACCTATTAGGCAGATTTGGTGTTTTGTTAGAGCTGCACTCAGATCAAGGACGCAATTTCGAATCTAACGTTTTCCAGAAAATCTGTGATTTACTCAACATCCACAAAACACGGACTACAGCCTTACATCCACAATCAGACGGCATGGTTGAGAGGTTTAACAAGACCATTGAAGAACACTTGTCGAAAGTCGTAGAAGAACATCAGAAAGATTGGGACCAACACATACCTATTATTACTATTATTGATGGCCGATAGATCAGCAGTCCATGACAAGACGACATAGTTTTATTTGGAAGAGAACTCCGTTTACCCTGTGACCTATTATTCGGAACGCCAGACAACCAGGATATGGAAATTCAAGACTATGCGGACTCCCTTAAGGAAAAGTTACTATACATCCATGAATCAGTCAGCGAAAACACAGGGAAAGCCAGTGGCCGAATGGAAGATACAATATGATATCAAAGCTAATTCTATAGGATTTCAGATGAACGATTAAGTCTGGTTGTATAATCCGCAAAGGAAGAAAGGATGATGCCTCAAGTTAACGCCAGTATGGGAAGGGCCCTATACAGTTATCAAAAGAATTAATGACGTAGTGTATATAATTCAACGTAGCCCCAGAAGCAAACTGAAAGTTGTCCAGTTCAACAGACTCAAAGCATATCACGGACATGAAGTAGCTGATCGGGATGATCACAGGTTTAAGAGGGAGACAATGTCACGGCTATAGAACTAGCCTTGTCGCGTCTACGTCAATTTGTATGAGTCATCGCCGACCGCGAAGATTCAGGAACTGTGGAATTCTCCTGATTCCCGATGCGTGCAGCCCTGGTCGAGAATAATATAGAGAGGCCTCGCTTCGTCCGGAGTATTCGCGATAATTTAAGATTGCATATAAATAGCAGGCAGAATTAGTTAATCATTAAGTGTTGAATTGTAAAGAGCTATTAGTTGTAAAGTTATATGAGTAGTTGTATATAGTCATAAAGAATAAAGAGAGTATTAGTTTAAAATAGTAAAAGTTGTGATTTCGTGACAACTCACGGAAACACGTAACACTAACTATATTTCTTCCGAAAAGTGATTGACATTATTTTCCTTAAAAGAAAATGCCATAAGCGCGTGGTGGGGATATAAAATCTCACCATGCTTAAGCCGTGGTGGGAATATTCTCACCACGCATAAGTGCATATGTATTTAGCATAAATACGATGTCAAAAAGAAATTTTAATTACCATTTTTAGTTCACTAAAGATGCATTCGTAGTAGTTGCACTGAAACAAAAGAAATAATATATAAACAATAATAGTGTACATACAATAATTGCGTAAGGTTAGACAGCTTGGATAAATCATAAATGTTTCAATTTATTTTTCTTTTAAATTTCATTCACGGATCGTTAGTGTATACTTGTATAGGTATATTTGACAGTTTTTGTTGGAGCCAGGTCGAGATTCAAACATTACTTTTGGAAAATCAATTTATAAAGGCAGTTCGTCAAGCAGTACGATTATTTAAAATTAAAATGACTGACACCTTTACAATATCTGAAAAACTTACTATTTACAATTTTTAGCACTCACTCAACTAAAAATAAATAAGAGCTATACTCAGATCATCTGTATTGTATTTATAAACAAGTTTTCTGGAAAATTAAAATACTTGTATCTTGAATATCGGAAGTAGTGTTGTTTTTTACGAAAGCACTATCTATTTTCTCTTAATTTTGTAATGCAAATTTAAAATTTTGCAAACAAAGATGGAACAAAGAATCCAATAGTTATGTTATTTGCTTTCGTAAAATAAACCCGCAATTTTGAGTTTGTTTTTCAGAATAACGAAATAACCCAAATTTCTCCTCCTAAATTGGAGTGTTTTGTAAAATTTTCAATTCTGATTTTTTTACAATACATACCTATACATTCATGTAAAACAACTTGAATACTACCTATAAACTCATATTCCGTTTAATAAACTAGGAATTCTTAACTATGATCTTAAAATAATATATTTATTTTTCCTATTCTGTAAAAAAGTACTAAGAAATAAGTAAATTTATATATTCCTCAAACGCATGAAGTCTCACCTGTATGCCGTATATTTAACCAAACCAATCCTATGTGAAATTATTTTACACATAAAACACACAAATTGTCCTACTTTATTACCATATGTTGTATAGTGAAATTGCCATTGTCTGTATTTTGCATCATTGCTTTAATGTTTTGTATCATTGTTTATACTTACTTGTTGAGGCTGGTAAGGTTCATCTGTATCAAGTCCCAATTTTTCTTTGGCAAAATTTAGTACACTCTTCGTAGTGTATTGAATTCGGTCAGCAATTTTAATTTTACTAGTCCAACAAATATCCTCCGCAGCTAACATCCTGGGTGATCGTTCACAAACCGAGTCAACATGCTGAAATAGAAATCAAGCTAAGAATCTATGGTAAAATGAATAAAGTAGTTGTCATGTCATAACTGTTTTTCGTGCATTCAAAATGTACCAACTGATAAAGATAATGTTCTGTTAGCCATAATTCATCCCACCTTTTTTTGTTATTTTCCAAAAATTTGTTTAATATTCGAATATATTAACTGGACCTATATTCTTAATTTTTAATTTAGTTTAGTTTAATTCTTACTTGAAAAGTATGAAGCAGGGATTACCATATTTTGAAGAATTGCGAGCAAAGTAAATAGTACCTGGAATACGATATTTTTTAACATGTTATAAGGAATATCTTAACGGGTAAGTTGCCTTCAGAACTTGCGTTTGCAACTGTTATAGTATATTATTTTATATGGAGGAAAAGTGATACTTTTCATGGCGCGCTCGTGTTTAACAGCCGAACGGAGTGAGGCTGGTAATAGAGAGCAAGCCATTAAAAGTAACTTTTCCTCCAAATAAAATATGCTGTTTTTTCTTCAAATGTCGACAAATTAATGCAAAAGCATACCTTTTTAATAGTAATAACATCTAATTATTATTAAAGATAAGTGGGTTCGCAAGGCGGCTTAGACCGGTGTCAGTGAATAGGCACAGGTTCAGTGGAACAAATTGCTTATTATTTAATCGAACTTACTCAATAACTGCTTATCAATACGGAATTAAAACGCAATCGGAGACGCAATTTTAAAAAAATAATAATTTTCTTCAAACGTCAGTAAATCCGTCATTACTCGACTGTGTAGGCGGCCGTGAAGTTTCGTTTTTCCTCCGCCGAAGCTTTACTTTTCACTTTTCCGCCGGCGGAGGTAAAAGTGTTGTCATAGCAACATAGATACAATACAAACAAAACAAACAACAAAATAAGCATCAACAACTCAAGAGTTATTAAACTAAAATTTGTATTTATCACTCAATTTGTGACTGCATTTCTAAAAATCACTAATTTAGGAACAAATTGGTTATTATTTAATCGAACTTACTCAATAACTGCTTATCAATACGGAATTAAAATGCAATCGAAGACGCAATTTTAAAAATATAATTATTGTTGACACTGTCCACTGACAGCTTTATGTTTCATTACTATAGCAACACCCTGTGCCTATTCACCGACACCGCACCGGTCTAAGCCGCCTTGCGAACCCACTTATCTTTAATAATAATATTAAAAAGAGACGTTTTTGCATTAATTTGTCGACATTTGAAGAAAAAACAGCATATTTTATTTGGAGGAAAAGTTACTTTTCATGGCTTGCTCTCTATAGGCCGCCATACACGATGCAGTTTACCGGAAGGCAGGACTTTCGATTCGCAAACCCGAAGCAAGCCTGTATTCTCGGCTAAGGCATACACGTTACGTTTTATTCGGAGGGTTTTGTTCAGTTTTTAGTGTGGTGCGAAGCGAAAAGTTGTAGACAAGATATTGGAAAATCATCTTATGTTAATATGAGTTGCTTTAGTGTCTAAAAAATAGCAAAAAATAAAGCGAAAACGTTCGATAACGAAAACAGAGGTTAATAATCGACAAGTGAATTCGCATATGCACCTAATAAACGAATTACAACTAGAACCTGATAACTCTCGGCCTGTACCCACATCGTCACAATCACGTTCAGACTTGCAAGCAAAAAACCTAGCCGGAAGGTAAATAAATAATCAAGCCCTGACTGTTTTTTGGGAGGCCGAGAGTTCAGGCCCGGCCTTCCGGCCAATATGACCACTAACGATACAGTTTGCCTTCCGGTTTGCAAATCGAAAGGCCCACCTTCCGGTAAACTGCATGGTGTATGGCAAGCTTATTAACAGCCTCACTCCGTTCGGCTGTTAAACACGAGCGCGCCATGAAAAGTATCACTTTTCCTCCATATAAAATAATATACTATTGTTGTAAGTTGCTTAGAGAGAATGACGCTCAAAACAGTTGCGGTACCGCCCATGACCAGTATTACTCAACCTTTTTCAACACCAGAAGATTTTCTCCTTAAGATAGACCCAGGAACATGATCATTTCGAATATATCCAATAAACCCCATTGTATTTACAGATGAAAACTTTTTAGCAGCAGACACTTTTGACAACCGAAATGGGCATGGTAGTTAATAATGTCGATAATTTTATTGGTGGTACCATCAAAGCAGACCCATCAATATTAGGCTTAGATACATGGTCCTCCAGGCGCCAACTAATACGGTAGGTAGCCTTTGATTTCTTCAAAACGACTACTTGCTTGCTGATAGGCAGTTACATTTAATGTACATTTATATTACAGTCGCCTTATGGCAAGGAGCTAGTGCGGGTGCGGTTACTGTATATGCAGCCCGGATCATATTTGTAAACTGCAGACGCGATAGGACCTCGCCATAGGACGATCGTAATATAAATGTAGTTGTTTTTCATGCGTTGGACTAGTTTTGGTTAGTTTGTGTCGGTTGCGCCCCTGAAGCGAGCGGATGGCCACTCATGAACTGTTCAAATATTTGAAGACGAAACGTAACGGGGGTATTATCTTGAACATTTATATTACAGTCGCCCTATGGCAGAACCTTATGCGTCTGCAGAATGAGTATATGCAGCCAGAATATCACTACACATGCGTAAACTCACAAGTTGTCACGAAAATATCCATAAAGAGACGAAAATCAGCAATTTCGTTTTTATTTTAACCTGACATTATTTGAAGAAATATTTAAAAATAATTTATTTATCGTCTTCTACAAAATGGTGTGACAGATTTTTAATCCGCGACATCGACATTTCCATTTCTAATTTTGTCTGAAAAACAGTTAAAAAAGTTTATGATACAGTATTTTACGTTTTTTGGATGTATAGTTGTACTTTCAGGTACTAAATCACTTTTATGGCGTGCATCATAATCATGTTTCATATCATAGTCGACAAAAAGATCCCGATTATCACATACAAATATCACCGAATCCAAAATATACATTCCTAATACCTTTAAAAAATTCAACAAAATTAGGCTTATAACTTTCCTGTTGATTCATTTTAAAAATACTTCGAATGCACCTCTTTTGCATGACCATAATTATGTGTATTTCTGATGAATTACCCCAAAATGTCACCCCTTATCTCAACCTGGATTGGACATATGCATAAGATGCAATGGCAGGAAATATGCTGCTTGATAAACTCTCAATGTGCGCCTTCCAATCAAGCCTCCTATCAATCTGCACTCCCAGAAAACGCATACCCTCCACTGCTTTTAGCCCTTCACCATTGTATGAGAGGGCAACATTATGTTCAGTTATACTTCGAAAGACTAAGGTCTGCGTCTTTTGACACCTTCAGCAGCTGAGACCTACCATTACCGTGTGTGTACTTCATAAAGAAGTGTTTCATTATTCTCAAGTTTCCCAAGTTTAAATTGAGGTCTACTGCCATTACAATTTTCTAATTAAAAAAATTCAAATATATCTACACAGTTCATCAACTTTTCGACCTGCTCGATCAAAACGTCAAAATACCCCAAAGATCGCCTGTATAGACATATACAACCAATTTTTTTTTTGTCTTTTTCCACTGCTCCTATCTATTCCACTACTCCCTCCACTGACAGTCCCACTATACTATTTTCTTCAACAAAGTCAAGATTTTATTAACTATAAATACACACACCACCAATGCAAATAGAGCCGCTTCGGCTCTGGCTACAGGGTGTAAATAGCAGAAGTCAGGGCCGTTCTTACCCACTTGGCCGTCTTTGTGCATGCATCAAAATTGCCGCCCTATTAATAAAAAAGTTAAATTTTTCCATCCAAAAATATTTTATTAAATATTGCATAACAGATAACAAAAATATAAAAATAAATTAAACTAAACAGCAAAACACAAATATAACAAAATTCATACTCAAGATCATAAGTATATAAAATAAGTAGGTATATTCTAGAAAAATATTTGTTAGAAAATTTTCTACCAGTCTCATTAGCAGGATATTGTTTTTCTATTTGCTGGGAGTCATTTTGAACTGATAATTCAATTATTCGATTTTTTATAATGCCAGGCCAAGTGAACGGATCATTAACATCAAAATCGTAAGTTTCAACAACAGTTTCCGATGTTTTTTTACACGGTTGTGAATCAATATCTGCCGGTTTACTCACACTACAATCTGCAGGTTGACTCCACACACTGGGCTGCTTCTCCGAAATTTTTGGAATATCACCACTCTGCGTTGATGCGTCTAGTTCAATTTTTAAGTATTTTTGCAAAGATCCGCCTAATTTTCTTTTGTTGGCTTCTTTTCCTAATTTTCTTTTACCGTATTGTGATCCTGAAAGTCGTTTTGTCTTTCTATCGGATTCGGACATCTGAAAGTCAAAGCCACAATTAAGAAAAAATCAAAAACTACGGAAATCTGAAAGTCAAAGCCACAATTAAGAAAAAAATCAAAAAGTACAAAAATAATTAATTGAAAACGGTAAAGAAGTACTGTCCGTCCGGTATACATATCCTATATTTTTAATTATATAAAATTATATCATATCTAATAATGGAAATTTCTTACCTTTTGCAGTAAACTAAACCACCAAGGAAATAGTATCTCTTGATCTAAAAAATCGAAATCGTTAAAATATCACTACTCTTAAACACATCAAATTCTATTTTGGGTGTTGTTGCGTTGTGACTGTTGCGTTACTTTTTGCGCCCGGGCAAATTTTTCTTAATTTCAATTTTTTTTTAATTGAAAAACAAAAATAAACCCATGTCAACTTGTTATTTATATTTTGGCAAAGGATGCTTTACCTGTGTCTAACTCACAGGTTTTGAGTGGAAATTGTTGGTTCACTAGCGACGAAGGAGCGAGTGGATTAATTCCATGAACAGGTTAAAGCCTTTTTACCGTCGCATCGTATATAATATTCAATTTTATTCCTGAGCTGAAATATGTATTAAATATTGATAAAAAGGAAACAGTTTGATTAATTAATATTGGGAGTCAAATTGGCGTGATCGCTGTACAGTTAACGCTTGTTATGAATTTTGTTCATAGCAACGCAACTTGTTTTGACTTTTAGCGCTATTAACAAAATTTTAAATTATTCTAAAAAACGTACGATTTTAATATACAAAAAGAATAGCGTGAAGAAGATGCTTTGCCAGAAGATGTCAGAATTAAAGCTGCAGATGCGGTGAACAGTTTATTGCCGCAAAAATCGCGCCTAAAGTAAGAACAAGAATATAGAGTTGACCTTTCAAAGATGGAAGACCCTGAAAAATGATGAGTGTCTGAAAATATATGACATATGTATGAGTGGGTAAAATTGACATCTGAGCGGGTAATAGTATATTATTTTATATGGAGGAAAAGTGATACTTTTCCTCCAAATAAAATATGCTGTTTTTTCTTCAAACATCGGCAAATTAATGCAAAAACGTCTCTTTTTAATAGCAATAATAATGATTATTATTAAAGATAAGTGGGTTCGCAAGGCGGCTTAGACCAGTGTCGATGAATAGGCACAGGTTGTTGCTATAGTAATGTAACATAAAGCTGTCAGTGGACACTGTCAACAATAGTATATTATTTTATACGGAGGAAAAGTGTTACTTTTCATGGCGCGCTCGTGTTTAACAGCCGAACGGAGTGAGGCTGGTAATAGAGAGCAAGTCATGAAAAGTAAGTTTTCCTCCAAATAAAATATGCTGTTTTTTTCTTCAAATGTCGACAAATGAATGCAAAAACATCTCTTTTTAATAGTAATAATTATCTAATTATTATTAAAGATAAGTGGGTTCGCAAGGCGGCTTAGACCGGATGTCGGTGAACAGGCACAGGTTGTTGCTATAGTAATGTAACATAAAGCTGTCAGTGGACACTGTCAACAATAATTATTTTTTTAAGATTGCGTCTCCGATTGCGTTTTAATTCCGTATTGATAAGCAGTTATTGAGTAAGTTCGATTAAATAACCAATTTGTTCCTAAATTAGTGATTTTTAGAAATGCAGTGCACAAATTGAGTGATAAATACAAATTTTAGTTTAATAAATCTCGAGTTGTTGGCGCTTATCTTGTTGTTTGTTTGTATCTATGTTGCTATGACAACACTTTTACCTCCGCCGGCGGAAAAGTGAAAAGTAAAACTCCGGCGGAGGAAAAACGAAACTTCACGGCCGCCTACACAGTCGAGTAATGACGGATTTACTGACGTTTGAAGAAAAACATTGTTTAATTTCACTATTTTAAATAAACTGTTACTTTGACAACGAGTTTTGATTGAATCGATAAAATTACCCAGTTTCCCATCCGCGATAGAATAAAGGTTTTTTAAGGATTGTTTCTATAAAAAAAAATAATAGTTTGGTTCTTATTAAAGCAAAAGTAGCAGGGACGGCTTAAGAGTTCTTGAGGCCATGGGCCTAGATGTAGGAGTAGGCCTCCTTGCCTACACCCCCCCACCTCTGGGCCCGCCCCACCCCACCGGGACATTACATGCGCCGCAGGTACATTTCAAGGTCATTGTCAACACAAGGTCAAGGTCATAACTTTTGCAAAACTTGAATTTTTTAGGAAACCCGGGCACACTTAATGTAAAACCAAAAGCATAAATTAATATTGGAATTGTTCTTCAAATAAATATTACAATTATTATTTCTTCCGTTAAAAGTTACTTACATCTGTCTCCGACCATGTTTTATCTCCTTCAAAAACTACACATGAATAAATAGCAAAAAGTCAAAGTAAATTGTGACATTCAAATTGCATTCTACGGCTTGGACGCCGATTAAATTTAAAGAATGTCCTGCGCATGGTACGTACATAGCATATTTATTTTTTTGTTTAAGTCGAGTTTGCAGTCCTGAATACTGACCTGACATATTCAACGCATTGTCGTATGACTGACCACGACAGTCATCTAGCAAAATTTTATTTTATTCTAAAAATGAAACGACAACATCTTCCCGATACTCTGCTGTATGACCATGAATATGAATAAATTGTAAAAATCGTTCAATGGGTACATCATTTTTGACATATCGTAAAATAAATGTTTGTTGATCGGCCTGTGTCACATCCGGTGTAGAATCAACAGAAACAGAATAATACTTGGCTTTTTGTACTTCAGTGACGATAGTCGCCAAGACTTTCGATCCCATTAATTGAATGAATTCCTCACAAATTGTAGCTGATAAATGCGAAGGGCTAACTTTTCCAGCATTACCATACTTCTTTTTGTGCTGATCCAAAAATGGATCAAATTGACTAAGGAATTCCAATGTTCCTAAATAATTTCCGTTTTTAACTGAACCTATATTTTCATTTTCTCCTCTAAAAGGAAGTCCTCTTGAAGCTAAACTTATTTTCTCGGAACTTTTAAGCAAGCATAAGTTTCGTCTAGCAAAATCTATTTTTTATGGGAATCTGCATGTAGCTTAATAAACGTTGTATTTAACTGCCAATAGATATTTTCCAACAAAAGTTTTCGTACGATATAAAAAACCTTAAGTACCCATGATTAAATATTATATTAAAATAGCATACTTTACGATATTTGTGACCATCCTTTTAATCAGGAATCCAACTAAAAATCAAATTCACTGGGCATACATTAGGTATAAATAACTAGACGCCATATGCCATATTGTTTTCATCCCGCACTTCCCGCAGTGTTATTATTATGGGTGATTCAAGGGCAAGGGTTGCGTACTCTTAGGGAACGCGTAGTAGTTATTGATTAGGTACCTTAAAACAATGTACCTTCGCTTATTTTGCTACACCTATGACCTACACAAATTGCACATTTTTTTTAATTAAGAACACTTTGTCCTTGTTGCAATTAAAACTAGGAGGTACTAAATGTAAATTAAGCAAACGTAAACGCATCAACTCAAAGCACTCCAGCAGCTGAGCAGGTTTAATAGAACATGTGATAAATAAATAAATAAGGACGGCCAGCCGAGACAAAACACCAACCACCTCTTTGTCGTTGACAATGTGCCGACGCCGACTATTTTTTTTAAATTAAACGACAGCTTAATTTGTGCCTCCTGGACCTATTAAATTGAACTGATAATAGATGAATAGAAATATTGTTTATTAAACTTTTTCGCTACACGCTACTTTTTTTATAATTTTCTTTTCCATATTTTTTTTTAATGAGGCGTAGGCTTAGGAGGCCCCTTTGGCGCCGGAGGCCCTGGGCCAGGGCCCAGCCGGCCCATGCCTTAAGACGTCCCTGAAAAGTAGCCCCATCTCTTGAATTTCTTTTAATGGAACTTAACGGCAAGTTTTATCCTGTTATGAGATCATTTATACGAGGATTAAATAATGCTCCTAAATCGCAGAATATAATGGTATGCTTTAGATGACGCAACTTTGCATTTATTTGCACTTAACGGTAAATTCCTTTCCTTTGACATTTGGCCAAAGTTTTTTCGAGAACCCATTTTTATTAGTCTAAGAGCTAGTGAACCATCCGGGTAACCCGTTTCCCACAAAGCTAGAAAGTTTTTAAATTACGTTTTATTATCGGTCAATTATGAAAATTCGAGTCTGGCAGGTATCTCGCGGTTGCGTCATCATCCCTTAAATTTTAGAAAATGTAAAAAAAAATTTTTTTTAACCTACTCCCACAAGGCTACAATTTTAATACGTTGTAATTTACATAAGTTTTAGTGTAAAAAAAAATTGACAACCTATTTTGAGGGTTGCAAGTACGTGCCAGACGATAGCAAAGTTGTCATCGGGATAGTAATTCATAATCTGTTCCCACAAGGCTGAAATTTTAAGGGCATATTCTATCAATAATTTAAAAAGTACATGTAAACAGCCAACCTATTTTGACGGTTGCAAGTGTCTGCCAGACGCCAGACGAGTATATAATAGTCATGTCATGGCGCTCGATCTGAGTGCGAGTGCAACAGATTTTTCTACTTTCAATGTCACAAAGAGAGAATAATATGCTATATTATATTACGAACAGTGGCGTGTTTACCCTAAGGCCCGGGCCTAGGGCGGCCAGATTTAGGGGCGGCCCCTAATCGTGTCAAAAATAGTATATTACGTACCTAGGCCAGTAAAGTAAAAAATGTCTCAGATTACAATCATGTAATTGTCTGCCGAAGCAAAGCTGAGGTCAACAAACATGTGATCTGAGGCTTTCTTATTTACTGGCCAAGGTGTGTATACAGGTATGCTATATAAAAGTTGGCAATAAAGTAATTTCATTATGTAGTCTATATGGTGGATGCTGAGAAAGGGGCGGCTGATAGCTTGGCGGCCGAGACTGCAAATCCGATACTGATTACGAAGATACAATGAAGGATTACTGAAATTAAAGAAAAATGGAGTTATCACTGTAAATAACTGATTTGGTATTTTACTCTACAAGCTTGCGTCTTTAATTTTCTTTTACAAATTGTTGCATATTATGTATTATTTGTGAAAAGAAGTGCTACGTGTGTTTTTAAGTCAATCTGACAAGATTGTAGACTGTTAAAATTGTATTTTTTTATGGCAGTTGCACACACACTAAAGGGAGATCCTATGGCGCTCGACGAGCGGTGTGTGTGCGAAGATGTTGATCGACACGGTTCTTGAATAGTTGTAGGTTGTAATTAGTGGGAAACAGATGTCGTGGGAGTGAGTTCCACAGTGATGCAGTGCGCCAGACAAAGGAGTTCTTGTAAAGCGATATTCTAGGTGTTTCCAGTTGCACGACGAACTGGTGCGCTCTTGCCGTCTGTCGTGACTGTCTCACAGGAGCTGCCAGGGGCGGAATGAGGCGGGCCAAATTCTGGGAACATCTGCCGTGAAAGTATCTGTAAAACAGAGACATCTCGGCCACATGTCTGCAATGTTGCAGGCTATCCAGATTCCGGGTCAACTCCGGGTCGCCGACGAGACGCACAGCTCTCCTCTGAATGGAATCCAGCAGCTTTAGGGTGTGCTTTGGTGCGGTACCCCAGATATGTGAGCAATATTCTAAGCACGGTCTTATTTGCGCTTTGTAGAGCAAGAGCAACTGCTGCGGTATATAGAGTTTTTTGTTGCCAAATAGCGCACCAAGATTCTGGGAGGCTGATTTTGCGATGTTAACAACATGGTCATGCCAGGACATATTGCTGTTGACTGAGACACCCAGCAGTCCGATTGACGAGGATGAAGGAATGGTCGATCCTGCCATAATGATGTCAGGGCCAGCTGTATTGGCCCTCTTGGTAAACGTTGCTGCTTGAGTCTTTGCTGCATTGAACTGGACCAAATTTCGGTCGCCCCAAGTTTGAACTTTCTCCAGGTCTTGATTAATTGCTGTAATCTGCTCCTGTCTGCGGTGATGAGTCTCAGTCGCTGGTAAGGGTTTTTCTGATCTAAAGTGGGAGACAAGGGTACTGTCTCCCACTTTAATCTAACAGGTAGTTGGATATTTTCCTACAATGATATGGCGTAATTTGTCACAGTCGTTGCAAAAATTCCCTCTTCTATTATATTATGTTTATACTAATTCCTTGTCAAAGAAGTATCTACTATTTATAAGAAACAGTCCTAGCAAATAATAAGGTATTATTTTGGAAAAGATTGCGTTAATTTTCCTTAAAAAATGTGGGTTTGATTATCTTTTACTATAGACATATTCTACAATTTATAAGAAGCTGCTAGGCTGAGGTTTAAAAAGGTATGACGGCACTGTTGTCAACTTTTGTTATTTACATACTAATACAAGTAAGTATATTTTACCTATGTGTAATGTATACATAACGGTTACGGTAATGGTACCTAATTATGGTGGTAATGGTAATTTTGATATATGGTTACAATAATTGGAATTGAAAAAGAAGCAATATAGACACATTAATATAATATATTGTTTAAGACTTTAAAACGTTTCTTAATCTTATCCTACCCGATGCCTGAATTTGCAGGAGGTCTAAAGTGAGAATATATGGCAACCTAGCACACCGCACCATATCCTGGAAACTACCACCAAATTATTTCTTGCTTCGATTGGAGATTTGGGTGGCACGCCGTGACATGTGACCTACCTGAGAGGTAGTTCGTTTAATTCAAAATAAGCTTTTTTATCGTCTAAAGTCCGTTTAAAAACTATTCTAAATGGCGAAATTGTATAAAAATCCGAAATTTCGGACTTTTTTAGCACGATAGCCGTGGCTTCGGACGAATTTGTCGTGGATTTTGAGGCAAAAATTAATTTAAAATTTAGCCATCCATTAAAAATACCGATGCGCACTGGGCCACTGCGACTGTGGACACTCCAACTTTCCGATTTCGGTAGAGGGGATAAGCTGTGCCGTTGCTGACTGCGTTTTAATTGATCAGCTGGTGTTGTCGGTTCCTTCATCTCACTCGCTCGTATAGATACGTCTCACCATCTCATGCGCACTCACTTTTTTCATTAAATTACCGTTGAAATGCCTCTACACAATAGACGTATTCTCTCTTTCTGACATTGGAACTCGAACAAGTCTGTTACGCTCGCACTCCGATCGAGCGTCATGACATGACTATTATACTCGTCTGGCGTCTGGCAGACACTTGCAACCGTCAAAATAGGTTGGCTGTTTACATGTACTTTTTAAATTATTGATAGAATATGCCCTTAAAATTTCAGCCTTGTGGGAGCAGGTTATGAATTACTATCCCGATGACAACTTTGCTATCGTCTGGCACGTACTTGCAACCCTCAAAATAGGTTGTCAATTTTTTTTTACACTAAAACTTATGTAAATTACAACGTATTAAAATTGTAGCCTTGTGGGAGTAGGTTAAAAAAAATTTTTTTTTTACATTTTCAAAAATTTAAGGGATGATGACGCAACCGCGAGATACCTGCCAGATTCGAATTTTCATAATTGACCGATAATAAAACGTAATTTAAAAATTTTCTAGCTTTGTGGGAAACGGGTTACTCGGATGGTTCACTAGCTCTCCTACTATATATTCTCTGGGCAAAGAAGAGTGACTGTCAAAAATATCTTCGATACTATTTATACTTATTATATATAGCATGTGTCCCAAAATGCTTCTGGTACTCCGTAGATTGGATCCAACTGTACAAATGATCGTCCAGAGCATTTTACTTCTACTATTTGGTCTCTTTTGCCTAAATAAGATTGGAAGAATGGTATTAAGAGTTAAAAGTTAAGCTTACTAAGCATTAAGCAGAAAGCTATAACCGGATAGTGTCAGAAGCTCTACAGAAATCTGTAAATACGGAATCCACATGATAGCTTTTATCAAATGCGTTAATTCTAGTTCGTTTCTTCGCATAGCAAATATGTTTTAAACTCAAACGCGTAACAAGCTAACTAAAGATGTGAAGCTGTCTCGAACAGGTGTCAAAACTGTAAATTCAAACTAGTATAAGTAATTGCCAGTTTCCAGTGTCTTTTTCCTAAAAACCTATACAATTTTAATTATATTAAAATGAAATGGTCCCGACAGCTAAAATGACACGTTGTTCGTCACCTGACTGTTCTGGGATAGATGTCCTGCAATTAGTAACTTACAATTTCAGTTTTTAACTTATATTCTAGCGGTACCTACCGATGGAGAACAGTGCCAGTTTGGTGAGTGGCTGGGCGATACAATGCTATCGATTGACATCGCTGTTCAGTTCATGTTTAATTTTTTTAAAGCTAAATATTGGAGGGTAGGATGCAGTAATCAAGTGTTCTTAAAAGCATATGTTGCTTACCTTACAACAGCCCAAAAGTGTAACACAGAATATACCCCACAAGTTTACACTATACCTTATCATATCTAACAAAAAGTCAAATACAAATCTTTTGTATTCTAGCAAAAAAGCTATTAGGTACATTCATATATAATAACGAGTAGGTATTATTTCAGTAAATTGACAATGTATCCTTTATAGTGTCCTTCAGTGGAATCCTAATAAACGATCGGGCTGACAATGTAACTGCTTATTTTCCACAGAAATTAAGAGTAATATAATTTGTCAGAATCGCGTTTTTCCATTTTTTTATGATTGATGACCACGCTTCCGGTCCGGTGGTTAATGAGATATATATTCTTGATGAAAATAATGTCTAATATTAAGTAATTACTGCTGGTTAAGCATGTTTGTCTCTGCCCATCAATTAAACTGAATTAATTGTTTACTTTGCGCGGTTATAGGCGACAGAACCCTTCAAGCATTTTGAAATTTTTTGTCGCTATTTTTTTGGTTCTTTTGTTTCTATCTTAATGTGCTGATTTCAAATATAACCTCGGTTTTTGCCTATCATCCACAAGGAAGAGAAAAATAATTTAAAATACGAGAAAGCCAAACCTTAAAAAATATAGTGAATTTTACAAAATTAAAAGAACCTAAATCACATTTTCAAAAAAAAGAGGATATTATCAAATAAATTATTTTATTATCTTTTTTCGTTTGTATGCTGGGACCCATTTCACGTTTGAGTAGTCCGCTAACATGTTTGGTGTCCATTTTCCGCTGTACCGCTTTTCGAATTGAGCAATTTGCTGGTGAAATCTTTCTTCGTGTTCATCTACTCCTAGGTTTTCAGGAAAGATTCAGAAGGAAATTCTTAAGTGACATGGCAATCTAAGTCCTTGTAAGACTGGACAAGTTCCTAAACTTGTTCTATATAATTCTTCGATTTCTTATTTCCTAGGAAGTTGTCACACACATTTTTGAAGTGCAGGGCATTTTTGAAGTGCAGTGCAGTTTCGAAATTAGCTTTGCCTCGCTTTTATGCGAGAATTTCTGGCTCAAATAAAGCATTTCCTGCTCTATTAACGGCTTTAACACATTTTTTTTAAATCCTAGTTTTATGTGTAGAGGAACTAAATAGATTTTCTGTTGCTCAATTAAGGGTTCATTCGTTTTTCTGACCGCACACAACGTTTTCACGTTTCAACCATTATCTAACTACATAATGTTGGCTCTGCAATCCCATTCGCATAAAAACAATGTTTGATATAGCCACTCGGTAACCCTGTAATTAGTACAACAACTTTTAAATCGCCTCAGATATTCTAGTTATGATCTTGAAGTAATATACACATGTACTCGTATTTGCAGCATGACCCATAGGAAGGTATGGTTGTTGATTACCCTAGTAAAACTGCCTTTAGACCGATCTTCGAAAATTCAATAAACAGTCGCCACCAGGTCTATACAAAAGGTCAAGTTCGTTCATTAAACCTGCAATCCATTTTCCGATACATAGTAATGTTCACTCCTTCTTGTAGGAGATTCCACTGCTGCAGACGAAATCCAAGAAGTTGTGCCTTTGTTTTTGGAAAATCCAAAACACTAATAAGATCGTAGTTTTTCCTGAGATATAAAATGCGCTTGCTTTCTGCTATTACATTCGTAACCGTCTTCCTCCTGAAAACTTGTGCTGGCTGTTGGTATAAAATCGTCTATAATAGTTCATCCGATTCGAGTATAGTTTGTATTTTTCTGGAGGCTTTTAGAGAGAAGCGCTGGTAAAAATATTAGACGTCAAACTTAAAGAGCGGATACTAAACGATTACCCCATGGCTGCTAATTTACTGTCCGAACGCACACCCACATTTGAACTTTTTGGGGCAATTGGCATATTAGGTGGTTAAAAATAATGAATTGAATAAAAACCAGTGGCAAAGGTTGCAAATTTTAAGTGTTTGTAAAAATATTAGAAATCAAAGTGAAAGAGCGGATACTAAACAATTACGCCATGGCTGCTAATTTACTATCCGAACGCAAGCCCATCTTTGAACCTTTTGAGGCAATTGTCACTTCAGGTGGTTAAAAGCAATGAATTTAAAAAGAATCCAGGGGCGGAGGTTGCAAATTTTAAGTGTCGACAAAAATATTAGACGTCAAAGTGAAAGAGCAGATACTAAACAATTACCTCATGGCTGCTAATTTATTATCCGACCCCACGCTCATTTTTGAACTTTTTAGGGCAATGGTCATTTTAGATGATTAAAAAAAATGAATTTAAAAATAAGCCAGTAGCGGAGATTTCAAATTTTAAGTTTTGGCCAAAATATTAGACCGGAAAGTGAAACAGCGGATACTAAAATTACCCTATGGCTGCTAGTTTTTTTCGCGCAAGCCTTTTTCCGCAGAATTCTTCACACAAGCTCATACTGGCTTAAACAAACCGAAACTAACCCAAACTAACCAAATTAATTTGCCCCAGCCTTTTTTCGCACAACTCTTCACACAAGCTCATACTGGCTTAAGTATGGAGTAAAGGAGTACTCAAACAACGCTTAAATGAACCGAAACTAACCCAAACCAACTAAATTAATTTGCTCCAGCCTTGCGCGAAGAAAGGCTGGCGCTTCGCAACTCTTCACACAAGCTTATGCTGGCTTAAACGAACCGAAACTAATCAAACTAATTTGCCCCAGTTTCTTTCCGCGCAACTCTTCACATAAGCTCATACTGGCTTAAACGAACCGAAACTAACCCAAACTAACCAAATAAAATTTCCCAGCTTTGCGCGAAGAAATGAAATTTCTCACCTCCACCATTAGATGATAATTTATTAAGAGCTTAAAACAAGTATTACCCAAAAATTTAAAAAATAAATGTGCAGATGATTAGTAAAGTAGCCTGAGAATTGTTTAGTATCAGCTCTTTCACTGTGATGGCCAATATTTTCACCAAAACTTAAAATTTGTAATCTCCGCCACTGGGTTCTTTTCAAATTGATTATTTTTAACCAACTAAAATGACTTTTGCCCCAAAAATTTGAAAAATGGGCGTACGTTCGGATAGTAAACTAGCAGTCATGTGGTAATTGTTTAGTATCCGCTCTTTCACTTTAACGTCTAATATTTGTACCAAAACTTAAAATTTGCAACTTCCGCCATTGGATTATTTTTAACATCATTACTTTTAACCACCTAAGATGATCATTGCCCCAAAAAGTTCAAAAATGGGCGTGCGTCCCGTGCGTTAGGAAAAAATGTGTATTTTTTCCCCTCTTTACAGGTGCAAAAACATCATATTTGTTAGGGAAAAAAGTAAGTTATTTTTTCCCTAGGGAAAAAATATATAAAAAGAATATCAACGTCAATAATTATTTCTGGCTTTCCCAGGTAACATTTTTGACGAAGATTCTGGCGCTGTTTCTCTCACCTCTGGTAGAGTGGAAAAAAAAACTCAACATCGCTGTTAATTTTTTGGATAAAAGATTTATAATTAAAAGTTTTGGCTTATAATGTCAGTACTGACAAATAATACTAACAACACAAATAAGCTGTTACTAAGACAACGTTAATTGCCGATAACGCGTAATGTTTTCAATTTTATTGTAAGCCTCTTAATTTTCCGAATTTAATAATTTGTTAATATCTTACAGAAGTCTTTATACCGTCACAGAAAACAATAGTGTATTATACACGGGAAAAATATTAGATTTTAGCTCTCGGTTTTTTGTCTGCCTCCGCTTCTTATGTATGTATAATAAATAACTATTCTTTTGGGGTTTCGGTAAAATATAATCAGTATCGACTGAGAACGACAAATTATTATGATGTATATTATTGCAATTGTTTTGTTATAATAATTAAAAAGTGCGATTGCCAAGAAAAAAAAACTACAAACAATTTTTTTGAAAAAATCGTGATTATTAAAGTTCCATGTTCCAGGTTCCAGATAGATCAATAACTACACAAGATTCGGGATCCGATTTGAAATCGCGGTGACTTATACTTTAGATTTGTTTTCGACTGCATTAGAACGCGGCACAAAAGGAACTAAAAAAGAGATCAACACCGGTCAATCAAATTCTTACGCTGGTTCCTCAAACCTTGCTCTAAAAAGAACCTCATTGGTCAGGGTGGTTCTAATTTTCAGTCCAGCGAATTAAAATGAAAGAAAAACGATATTACCTTATAAGTATCGAACATTTCTTGAACTTTGAACAAACGTGTCAACTAAAACCCAAAGCTAGGTATGGAAAAATACCGAAAAATACCCGAACCGTGTTTTCGCCGAAATCAGGGCAAAGTTGCGTAACATCACGAGTTTCTTGATGCAGGTGTACGGAGAGTCTGGATGTTCTGGGGAATAAAACGCGTCAAAATCCTGCTATGAAAGAGTGACCTTATCGAAGAAAAATCAGTCTTATTCTCAAATCCAGATGCAGTAGGTCGTAATGGCCAAATCCAAAATTTTCTAAGAAATATCAGTTACAGCGGGTCGCTATGCCGAAAATTAGTTAAAAAGTTAAAATCTTAATTTTCTAGTCGATACTATGGTCTTAGTTGTGACCAAACCGAAAGTAGTGCCTTTCAGTTTAAGGGCTCGTGGAAATAACTAAGTAAATAAGTAAATTCATGTCGTCGGTTCAAAAAGTAATGTAAAGAAACGTTGTTGAAAATTCGTCAGCCGTCGGGGGAAAGTGGTTGAACAGAAGCAATGAAGGTTTCAGTAGCAGGTTCCGGGTGAACATTAAGCGTTAGCCAGTAAGTTTAGTTTTAAGGCATGATGTGTAGAGTGCTTGTTTATTTTGAAACATTTATCGTTGTCTGTCTGCGAGAATTTCAGGAGTATTTCAGTATAACATTTCAATGCTCAAGTTAGACAGTTAATTTAGTTTTAAATCATAATGTGTAGATTGCTTGTATATTTTGACATTTATTGATGCCTGTCTGCGAGAATTTCAGTAAAACAATTCAGTGCTCAAGTTAGATAGTAAGTTTAATTTAAATAATGAGGCGTAGAGTCTGAGCCTGTATATTGGGAAATATTATTTGCTGTAGTATTCGATAATTAAAAGAGTATCCCATTAAATAATTTAGTGCGTAAAGTAATTTATTTTACGCACTGCATTAAAAAGATATATTTTACGAATCTTCGAGAGTGCGTAAATTGAGTATTTTACGCATGGTAGCAGAAAAAATATTCTATTAAATAATAAGATTCTTTATTGTCAAAAAAATTTTCAATTTGTAGCCAAAGCTAGAGCTAGAGTACAAAACATATAAAAACACAAATAGAAACATACTTACAATGAAAAGAAAAAGAAAAACCTAACTATGCAAAGCTTTATACAATTGTGCAAATTGTACGTGCTCAAAAATTTTATAAAATATCAAAATATTTATCCATTTAAACATCAAATCCTAAACCTAAACACTAAACACCAAACATGAAACATTAAACAATTAAACCAGTGTGAAAGATGCTCAAAATTAAGTATTAATAAAAAAGTTGTTTACTGTGTATAAGGCTCTCTCCAGTAAGTATGATCTCAAAGCTCTGCGAAATACGGGGATAGTATATTATGATATAAGTGTATAAGAGGGCCTTTAAAGCACGCGAGACATATTTCAAAACACGACGCGCAGCGGAGTGTTTTGTAAGTCGCAAAGGCTTTAAAGGCCTCTTATACACGTATATCATACGCTATTTTTTATTACAAATGCATCAAAATCTCAAAAATGTTTTAAATATTAAACTTAAGGGATATATTGACGAATATATTAATCTGTCACATTTGACATGATCAAATGTTTCTATAGCAACCTTTAAAAAAGTAGGCGCATCATAAACTTCATTTTAAGCACGCTGCAGCGTGCGATAATCGTAGATTATGATGCATGCGTAATAAAAAAGATGTTATTGACTTCATTTCAAACGGCAGATAATTGTGCATTTTTTTGCATTTTACGTTATAGAGCTTTTAACTAACTCTGAGCGTGGGGTTGGCAGATAAAGATCATGCTCCGTATTTCTAAGTGGATAGTAGTTGTGAGATGGCCTTTCTGGAATAGCAGATACATGGTTGCGGATTAAGCAAACGGATTCAAATATGAATAAGGAAGGAAGAGTTAATATTTTAAATCTTTCAAAGAAATCCTGGCAGTGAATTCTACTGTTTAGTCTCAGTTAGTATCGAACAGCTCTCTTTTGCAGTTTGAAAATACGCTCAAATTGAGTCACACAGCCACGTACCCCAGAATGGAAGGGCGTATCGGAAGTGCGACTCAAAAAGGGCATAATAGACTGTTCTAGCAGTTGACAAGTTAAGCTCCCTGGAAACCGTTTACAGCGCAAAACAGGAGGAACTTAATTTTCTTGATAAGGCATCGATGTGCAAGTCCCACTTTAAATGGTTGTCCACAACAAGCACCAAGAATTTCACAGATTCAACGACGTCATTAGTGGTGTTATTAAGTACACAAGATTGCAACGTACTTTTATATCACAAAACTTTAGTTTTAGAAACGTTGAGGCACAGGAGATTAGAATCACACCATGATTTAAT
>MU190442.1:28679-42939 GCA_016904865.1 Pissodes strobi
AATAATGGAAAAATCATTACCCAAAAATTAATCAACAATCAAAGTCGGTAATAAGCAAGTAGCCAAATTAACCGAAAAAACTAACGGTTTGAAACAAATACTCAAATATTAATCAGAAATAACTAGAGTAAGCGATAAACAAATACTTGAATATTAATCAAAAGTAAATCAAGAACGTTTCAATTATTGAGCGCAAATAATAATAAAAAAATCAGATACTTACTCTAGCGGGCCTTTCCTTTAGAATCTTAATTAAGAGGTAATTAAATAAAACAGGTGAATAGACAAACAAAGGATCGGTTTTATTACTATTAAATGAAATATCACAGCTGGTCATAAAAAAAAGACAGATTAAAGATGAGAAAATGACCAGTAATTTCAACAGATCAATTTTTATGATAATCTCTATAGTTCAGCGAGAAATAGTAGGCTTTACTCGGTGAAATAAATCACACGCTTAATCTAGACAAACGCTGAAATAAACTTGTTAAATATACTATGTCGTTGCGGGAAAATTCAAGTAACGCTAACATTCACTTAATCGAAGACTAACTCACAGACGTCGAATCATGATCCGTTACAGGACCATATAACTAACTAACTAAGTCTATCTGGATATCAGTTAAGATACGTTGGCAACTGCCGCAAAACAATATAAAAAAACTAGTTAGACCTGGCGTTACTGTAGCAACCGATTAATTAGAGATCTTAACGTATGTCAACTTAAGCGTATATAATACACTCCCCGGTCAAGTTACCGGTAGGACAAGGATTATGAACAATTTGTTCGAGTAAAGAAAATCAAAAGCCGCAATAAGAAAAAGAAATTAAAAATAACGCAAGTCTACTAGGCCGTATCAACACTAGTAGTTATTTGATCTACGGGTATCCAACGTAAGCCAGAAATCGTGAAAAATCGAGAATAGTAATAAAAACTAGTTCGCCCTACAACATTATTGCGTCAATCAATTAAAAGTTCAAAATTTAATCCAAAATCTGATTGGTCCTAGATCAAACGGATCTATCTGAATTTTAGTACTTGATTAAATGAAATCAAGCGTCTTAGGCTAGACAAAATTGGCCTAAAATTCAAAGTTAATTTAAAAGAAAATAAGAACACTAAATGTTACCTTAATTAAAGAGGAAAAGTTAAAAAAGTTAATCTTTGTTCGAAAACAAAGCCAAACAAAATAATTAGAGCTCGTAAGTTAATTACACGCAATGATCGCTAAATATATATATATATATATAGAAAAAAATATAAATTTCTCACTCGATTGATGAGTAGCTCCTTAGGCAACTTCCAGAAAAGAACTGCCCACGGTAGAAGAAGGCTTCCTTGACAGGCGAAGGACTGCAAGACTCTACAAAGGTAGTACCGCTAGACAGGCGTAGCCAGGAACGATGCTCGTCGATAGTAGTGAATCCGACGGTAGCAATGGATCCGACGGTAGGAATAGACCCAACGGGAGGAATAGTCCCAACGGTAGTAGTAGTAGACCCAACGGGAGGACCCTGTGAAACACATATTCAAGGTTCCACACGTAACTCTTAATTGACGAGCATTATAACTCGCTAATCAAAATCAACCATCAAGGAAAAAAGAGAACTCAGAATTAAAAAAACAATAATTTACCTGAGTAGGGGTAGCTAGATAGCTTTACCGTTGGGCAAGTGGGTCTCTGTAAGAGATTAAAAGGGAAAAATCCGCCCACATGCGTCACAATGTTGAAATAATGGCGTGCACAGAAAGACAAAAAAATGCACAAAAAAAACTCAACTCACCTCGCTAAAGCAGCATTCAAATCCCACAAAGGGCAGTTTCAGACACCAACACTTAAGAAAAGATAAGGCACAACGAAAGACTGAAACTGTAAAAATGACCCGGTTGGAAAAACTCAAAATTAGTTCCAACCGGTACCAAAAACTGCTTGACTTTTTCAGTTTAAGTGTTTCCATTGTTTCCTCCAGTGACGGTTCTTCTAGTGGCAAGTCTGAGGTTTGATAGATACCTATTCCCAAAAGGTCGACGTCAAGAGTGACGCTAAGAGATCGGGAACTCGAGAAGCAGCAGGCCACGCGAGAATTCCCACTTCGAAAAACTCGCTCCACCAATGAATGCACGGCATGACAAATCACATGTTCCTCTCAATAATTCATCCAAGGGAATTAGATGATGGAAACCTGGGATTTCGATATATAGGCATCCACCAAAAAAAATCTACTTAGAGTAGCCAAAAGGGCATTGTCATTAAGCCACTCCAACTAATAGAATTTCCCAATTATTCCGAGGCAATTAAATAACTGCGCGCGATGCCAAACCCGACAACCAAGCCAAAAACAGTATGTACTTCGAAAGCCGGAAACCTGAAAAGCCACCGACTTTACTTTCACGCGCCAAATTCAATTTGTTCCAAATCGAAATTTGTTTAACAACGCGAATCTTATTTTAATTGTCTCGATCTAGAGATCGTCGAAGCGAAGCCAGCCAGGCTCTACGAGTGTTTTTCGCTAGTAAGTACCAATGCGCTCGAAGCTATAAGAATGGTGACGAATTCTAAGGTTATTTACGCTTCGATACAGGATATCCAAAACGGCCCGTGACAAGATATTATGATTTACACGATCGAAAGCTTTAGAGAAATCGCAGTAAATTGTTGCTGTCTTAACAGAGTATACTCTGGTCTTAGCTTATATCAGTCATATTCCTGCCAAAGTTTATTTAAACCAAATGTCAGAAGTGGTTCAAAAAGATGAAACGAATTAAGAGAACCATTTTCCATTTCATGACAACTTTTGGCCGAGATAATTCTTAATATCTGGATAGTTTTGCACTAGCGTTCAACCAGATCCTCTTGTAATGGCAAAGCAGGCTACATTACTTTATATAATATAACCAGCGGCCATTTAATAATAGACGCATAAGACTTATGATAGTGCGAGCATTATGCTGTGCATAATACAACCAGCGTAAATTGTTCTAAAAAAATAAGTGTAATTATGAACTGGTAATAGGCAATCAGAGAGCGGCAATTACGGTATGTGTTAAGCTCTTGGTGGACGTAAATGTTAAAAATCGCTTCTTAGTTCAGTATTTTGTATTGTGTGTTTCAGGATGGTTGTAGATAAAGTATAGTATTGGACTCACCTATAACCTATAATAAACTCTGATGATTATGGCCTATATTATACGCAGTTGTTAAATAATATACTATAAGATCATCGTCACTACGACTGACATGCAGCGTCTGACATATTACTCGATATGTTTTTACTTATTTTATGCATGAAAAGTTTAAAATAATCAAGTGATGCTAAGCTTGGTTCGGAATATGCTAACCTGCGATGCTCCAGTTTACTTTGTAGTTCAGAATAGTGTCGGGCCGTTTTTTTTTTTTAAGGACTATATTCTCAACCCGTGGCGTGCAGACCTAAAAACTCTTACATTTATTCGCTTATCTTATACTGCAGACTGCACTAAATTAATGTTATTTTGCAAGTATATGGAACATAAAAGAAACTTAGCGCTATTTCGCCGTCATTAAATTTAAAAATACTTAACCGGAAGGGCAGATCCTGATCTCAAATATATTGGTCGGGCCTAGAGAAAGCGGTCCATTAAGCTGACTTGGAGGTAGTTGAACACGGAACTACATATTCTTCTGGATGCGCAAAACAATAAAAGCTATCACAGAAGCCCATAATGTATATTATTCTTCAAAAAGATCAAAAGCCTTTGAGAAATCAGTATATAGTGCAACAACAGTGTGACCCATCACATAAGTCTGATAAGGGGCATTCGAAACATTGACACGATAACTGGCCATTTTGCATCATATGTCCGTAAAATCTTTTTTATGTGAAAATGCATTCACTCTTGTATAGAGTGTTATTGGTAAAACTTCTTTTATGCAGGTGAATTACGATACAAATAAACTGTTTCGCATAATAACGAAATTAAACGTTCAGAAAAACACACATGTAATATTGAGAAAGACAAATTTAATATAAATAAAACATTAATAAGTATGCATATATATTTTAAAGAGCTTGTTACATGTTTACTTATCCAAAAATCCAACCTCCGACAGCCGACAATGCGGCAACCACACCTTCTTTAACTATTTTCCGTATTAATCCATCTGAGAAATCGCTGCAAAAGTTCAACCACAAACTTGGCCGCTCGGTCGAAGAAGCCAGGCTCCGGCTTGGGTTCGTCGCCTCCTAACTCTGCGTCGTTTGTATCTATTTCGATATCAGACTGGCGTTTGACTCGGTCGAATGCAGGTTTGTCTTCTACAAAATAGGTTAACTCAGGTTTATGAACACATACTAGAACTTATTAGTTTTTTCAAGAGCTTTTATTGAAAAACTACCTTCATAATAAATTACGAATAAAGATTATAATTTGAAACATGCTGATGGTTCTAGTTTATGCAGTGTCATCATGGTGTAGACAAATTTCTTTTAACTTATCGTGACATTTGAGAGTAGGCATAGCAAACATAACTTATTGTAGGTATATAATCTTGAAGCAACTAAAGATATTTCTTCGGATTATTAAAAATAATTTGCAACCAAAAGATAGTAGCTATAACAATTTGGCTGTTTTACCAATTAGTAACATTGCATTAAACAAATTCTCTGCGGTAAATATAATTGTAGCACCGGCAAGCCAATGTGAGGCTGTATAACTGATTAAAATAAAATTTTGAAAAATGCCTACTTTACTAGACAAATGTGTATTGACATACTGAAAACCCAAATAATTGACTATACAGAGTGTACCAATTTTAGTGGGCACTATTGCTAACTCTGTTATTATTCTATCTACAAGGTTAGCTAAATTAGCAAACTAATATTATTTTTTCTGCTGATTAAAATCGTGAAAATGAAAATATTAATTGTACGCCTGTTTTTGACATATGTCAAAAAACTGCCTTTTTTCAATGGGATCCCCTATATATTTTCTCATGAATCGACTTAAATTTTTTTCCCGTAAAAAAAGATCCTATGCCGCCACGGATTAGCTTGCTTCTCAATGCGCATGGGTTATGATGTGACATAGGTTTACACATTTCCGGCCCCACATTTCCGGCCCATTTGCCGTTTGGCAAGGGATGGTGGATTAAGTTTATTGACAATTTGGAGAATTTAAAAATGTATGTAAGTTTGTACCCTATAAATGTCGACCAATGCAGACATTATTACCTGACGACACTGAGAGAAGGGTACATTTTTGTCAATGGTTGGTAGATATGTGTAGGCAAAAACCAACATTTTAAAGCATAATTTATAGAGCGATGAAGTGAATTTTTCAAGTAGGGATATATAAAAACTGTCACTATTGGTCTAGAGAAAATGTATTTATTTCTCATCCCAGAAATCCACAAGTAAAATTTAATATAAATGTTTGGTGTGGCTTAATAGGCAGTCAAATAAATGGGTCAATTTTTTACGAAGTAACGAAGGAACTTTGACAGACACGAGATATATAGGTATGTTGCCACAATTACTAAAAGAATATTTAGATAATGTCAGCTTAGAGGCACGCAAAAGAATCTATTTTCAACAAGATGGATCTCCTCTCCATCAATTTCAAGAAGTGAGAATCTTGCTAGCAAGGCTTATCCCAGATGAATGGAATCAACAAATATGGTCCGATAAATTGGCCCCCAAGATTTCCTGATATAACTTCTTTAGACTTTTACTTCTGGGGTTATGTTAAGGATGAAGTGCCTAAAAGGAGATGAGAGAACTTAATCGAACTCCAGGATAACATAAGATACATTGTAGAGTTCATCGATGGTAGAAAAAATCTAAAAACATGTACTAAAGAATGCCTAAAAGTCGAAAATGTATTGAACAAAACTGTGATGTCCTGCCATATTTAATGTAATTTATAGTGTGTTCGAATTAAATTAAATTGTATTTACCTAGTAATTCACCAATTATATGTTTATTGTGCAAATCCTAACCGATCAAAAAATTTAAAATATAAATAAGAAATACAGAAATTTAAAGGTCTTTTATACTCTATTTCGAAATGGTGGGGAGTAATAAAACCTACTTATAAATGCAAAACGCTAACAGAGTGGTCAAATAAATTTTTGTGATTTCTAAATATTTAGCCACAGCTGTTATAGCCTGCTGTATTATATTTTAACCATTCCACCCTGTTTTGTATGGCAATCCCGCTGCAAACAATAGGCTTTATTAGCAAAGGGGCCATTTTCTACCTGCAGTAGCCTACGTTTGGGTATTTAATTTAAAATACCTGTTTTACCTAAGTACTTTTATTTATTCACTTATTTATGTATATTCAAAAACAGTTAGTATTACTGTAACATTTTATCACATATAATATTTATATAATAAGGTATAAGAATTGCGATTTTGTGTAAACAGTTATGTAGAGAACTATGGTATATCATTTTCGTCGTCAGAAAAATCCGTCGAATCTTCGTCATGTTCCAAGGATATAATTAAAGGCTCTACAATTAGGTCAATTAAATGGTCTAGTTTCCACATCTTTTCTTCTTCTTTTATAACATGCTCAATACACTTACGCCATTTTTCAGAATCGACATTTTTTTAAAGATTCCTCAAAGATAATTTTAACATCTTTCATTTTAAACGTCGTGTTTCTCCTTGCTACATAACTTTTTACTTGGGCCCAAACTAGTTCAATGGGATTTAATTCGCAATGATACGGAGGCAGACGAAGAATAGTAATATTTCGTTTCTGTGCAATTTTGTCAACTACATACTCGGTGAAACGAGCTTTATTTGAGGACACTATGGACAACAGTTCCTTTATCACCATACTTTCATCAAATGGTATGTTATTCTGTCTAAACCACTGAATAATATCCGCTTTTCTCCATGAATTAGTTGGTATTCTGTCAACTTTTCTGGAATGATAACTCGCATTGTCCATCACTATCACAGAATTAGGTGGAATGAGATCTAACATTTGTTCAAAATATTCTTCGAACACATCGCCATTCATGTCTTCATGGTAATCGCCAGAATGATTTGACTCAAACATTAACAAACTGCCCTCAACAAAACCATCAACACTTCCAAGGTGTGTAATAATCAGTCGCTTTCCTTTCCCAGATGGTGGTTTTAGTCCGGTGGACCAGCCTTCTAAGAATGCTTGACGAAAACTTGAAATATTTTTGTCTTGCCAAATCTTCCCAACCGTATATCCTTCATTAAGCCATGTTTCGTCCAGATAATAAATCTTTCTATTCTCACTTCGAAACTGCTTTATCTGTCTTAAGTAATGTCTCCTCCAGCAAATAATTTCATCTTTTTCGATTAGGAGCGATTTTCTGCTTTGTTTTTCCCACCTGAAATTTATTTGTTTTAAAGTTGTCCACAATTTCTTCCTGCTTATCGTTGGAGACATATTTTGGTCTTGCTTCAAGGCTCCTAAAATTTTGTCGATGGTTGGTATTTCCTTATTAAAATAAAAGGAATGTACTGTTCTTCTAATTATAAGTTTGTAGTCTTCATCGATAGGCACCGTCTTTCTTCCTGAAGATGGTATAGGTTACAGCTCCACTTTTTCGTTCACACCTTAATTTATATATCGACGTTTTTGAAACACCCGTCATTTGCGAACACATTTCCACCACAGTATCAACGCTATACAGAGGATTTTGATGTTTGAGGGCGTCATATACATTAAGAATAATATTCTTTTCGTTAACAGAAAATGGACATTTGCTCGCTCATTTCACTGGAGAGAAAACTGAATTAGCCATTTTAATTGAAACTATGAAATGAAACAAACACACTGTGTCTTCTTCGGAAGAACAAATATAACTGAAAAATTACAATTACTTAAACTTTAGGGTATGCATACAAAAAATCGTCAAATTTGAATGTTTACAATAGTAATAAAAAAACCTAAGTGTGATAAATATAATGCTGGGAAAGTCCGAGTATTAGGACAGGTAAACGTTTAAAATATGAACGTATATGTACGTAATTATGTACGCCTATGTATCAGCCATCAGAAAATGATTTATTACTTCGTCAAAAATCTTTTATTAAACACGCAATACATTGATACTTTGCATATAGGTCAATCGGTGTAATTGGAAACGATTTTTGCAAACTTTATTTTAAAATTATATAGAAAAAGTGTCAATGACAATTGTAAGATTTCCTGTGGTTGGAGGTTTCATTTCAACTTGGTTTGTTAGATTGTACACAGAAAAACATAAAAATTTTTGTTAAAGTAGAAATAGGGATTTTTAAGGTGTTTCTATTTACCCCATGAATGTTTCCATTTATCCATCATATTGGGGTAAATGATAACCACTCGGTCTTCACACTGAATAACTTTTAAGCTCACAGCGGGGCAAATGAAAACATTCCTTTATACGTTCTGAAGTAGCAGAGTACAAACAATATCGAGTAGTCACTCAGCAAAATCGTTTTGATATTTTTACATCAAACGCAAAAGCAGCCGCACACCTGCAACCACGAGCAGTCTGTCGGACCCAACGTTCCGGAGATATTCAAAAAGTATTCGCTGATGCGCTTTCCTCGATTATTATTTGATATATGATACAACGCGATGCGACAGTACACAATCTCAGGGCGTTTGCACACTCACTGTCCTTCGTAGCAGAGCCACCGCAGGTCACGAACCAGATTGATCCTGATTGGCTCCGACGCCAAACGCTGTCGGCAAAATTCGAAATTTGTCTCCAGTGAATCTACCATATGTTAATTTATACCGTGGCAGTAGTGATAACAAAAAAAAATGCAAAGAACAGTTTATTTATGGAATATAAAAAAAAATAACACAAAATATAATTGTTTTACTTAAGGAACAAAATGTGAATAAAACGTAAATAAGCAACTTCAGTATATTTTAAGACTTTTAGTGATAAACATATGAAAATAAGTCCCTAACACGCTGAGATATTGGGGAAAAAATAACGACTACGCATAACATTTGATGGTTTGACAATAGCTAATATTTGGTCAACATTGATAACTTGCTCATCTTCCACCAACGGAAATATGTAGATATCAGTGCCTTACTGGACTTTATAAGAGATTTAGCCGATATATTAATGTCCAAGTCAACTACTTCTGCAACAAAATTTTTCTTGATTGGTTTTTTAGTACTCAGATTGTAAATAAACTTCACAATTATAAAGTCTCCAACTTTGACTATTATTTTTTCACTCAGTTCTGCAAGTGGTATGTTCATCTCTGCTTCGTCCGAATTCACAAGGCTTTCGGCTTTGGTGTTCTGATTGTTTCGTAAAATGTCCCACTTTCGTTTTTCTAAACCCATAAATGTTGAATCCTCATCTGAATAGACAACCTTAGAATCATCGGATTCATCGTGAAGAGAAATTGTGTCACACTTCGGAACAACTTCTAGCAATACGTCAAATTGCTTCAGGAAAAATCTGAACAACTGTAGAGAGTGGGCATAGAGTAAAAGAATCAGTAACAGCAGCTGGTAATGAAGAGTTGAAGGATTCTTTTATTAACCGCGAAGGGCCAGCCTCTTCCAAAACTGGCTTATATAAACCTGAGGGGCCATGTTCTTTTAAGTCAAAGTCAAAGTCAAGTATGCTTTATTGCCACAGAAAAATTCAAATAAATTTTATGGACAAAGCGAAGTAGAACCAACGAAATTTAAATTTCCAGCTTCTATTTCTGGAGTAGATTCGGTAACAGAGCCGACATTATTTGTTCATTTTCTTTTCTGGATATTCGTCGATTTACTGGATAAATTCCGGTGGTGACGAATCTTGAATATTTCTTTTCGTCATAGCTTCTGCCCAAACTAAGGCCAAAAGTTCACTAAAATCACGTTTTTGCAAACCCCTCTTTCCAACACTTATATTGGCTTTACCAAACTCTACCAACTTTCAGTCCCATGCTTTTTTCATCGGTCCAAATTCGCACTTGTCCAAGGGTTGAATCTTATCGGTAAGATGGCTGGAAAAGAATATTATTCTCCAGAGCAAGTTCTTTTATGCGTATATGTAGCTGCTACATGTAGAACCAAAGCGGTTACATCTGGTAGTTCCAGCTCAGTACGTTTTTACGGACATGTTTTATAAAACAAGTTTGCAACCAGTAAAAAAAACTGTGGTCTTCCATCCATTCCGGGATGCTGCGTAAACTCTTCTAGGGAAAGCAGCGATTGATGACCAACGCGCTTGGACCGCAGCTCTTTTGAGGTGGAAGTATTATGCCATCGGCTGCCGCACATGCCAATACTGTGGTAGTTTCTCGACCTGCGCCTCCACTAACGTGACTCAAGGATGCCACGGAGTTTTGAAGGATCTGAACTAAACCCAGATTCACCATCGTTAAAGGTAAATAATGGTATGATATTGTAAGTTGCAACTACGACAAATTCCTTGGGGTAAAAGGAAATATGTTTTTCTTTACCCCAAACATGTGCTTTCATTTGCCCCAAAAATGGTAAATTGATGTGGTAAATGGAAATACACAGCAGTTTTCATCCGAGGATTATTATTGACCTAACCTCAAAAACAACGTGTACACAGACCATTTGTTTAACGTAGTACATGGTAAGACTATCAATGCATATTTTTTAATGAAAAGAAATAGTTATTTGTTTTACTAGGCAGCAAAGTAGTAGATTGACTGCCGCGGCTGATAGTTCATAGCCGAGCGTAGCGAGGCTAGGAATTCAGCTAAGGCAGTCAATCTACTTTGCTGCCGAGTTGACCATATAATTTTTTCTCCGATTATTTTTAATGATATATTATGTATATTTGCAAATTATTACAATTCCCACAATCTTTTTATTTTTCCTGTAGTGATAAATTAAGACAAAATATGATAGAAATCACAATTGTTGGAACGGTTGGTTGCTATGGAAATGGATATATCCATAATGATTATAGTTTGACAACTTATGTCAAACGTTTTATTCCCATGGGGACTAATCACTTTGCTGCCTGGACAGGAAAAGTAATACTTGATTGATATGTGTCTGCAAAATTAATATTTGCTGTCAATCGGAGAAAAAATTTGTTTTTCTGAACAATCAGTCGCGGCAGTTTGCTGCCTAGCAAAACAAATAACTATTGCTTCAGCAAAAATGCGTCAAATTATGGGTCAAATTATTATATTGTGGTAAAAATTTCAAATCAAGTTACCTTTACGTTAAACGTTCACTGCCATGACACATGACATATTCTGAAATGTTAGGAGCATTGTTAGGGGTACAACTAACAAACATACTTCGGATTAAAAAGCGGGATATTTAAATAGAGAGTTTGAGTTGAGTTTACCACTAGTTTTCCATTTGCCCCGATTGATCCTATACCTATACAGTGATCGAGTATAACATTTTTATTTTTCGCATCACTAGAAAAAATATTATGGAAAAAAGTTGTAGGGATTTTTTTAACTATATGCAACATATATCATTGTATATACAGGGTGTTGCAGAAACCAGTGACAGGTCAAAGTCATATATTTTTAAATGGAATACTCTGTATAACAATTGTCTTCGTGGCCTATTTTACCGAAACTTGGAAGACCTAAAAAATGCTGCTCAAAGTGTTTATCAAAATAAAATAAGGAATTGAGCTCTTATACACAGGAGTCTAAACAGTGAAGTAGATACACAAAACGAATGTTTAATTTTTTCTTAGCTCAATCTACGAAAAGAAGATTTAATGCATTTTGTGGGTATTTCGTGCTAGTAATACTGAAATTATGAAAAATCATTCTACCCTTTGGCGGGGTCAAAAACCTTGAGTTGCTACGTATAATTAACACCTTGAGAACTTTTCAGGTGTACTAAGTTTCAATTTAACATCCTGTATTAAGTTCAGGGCGTTGAAGGATATAATTTTATTCGAACTTTTTTTCTTAGAATAACGCAAGGAAACGTACCTTTAAATACCGAAATGTAATAGGAATCGCCCTCTATACGGGTCCTTAAGTTTAAGTTGTATTAAAGGATTTAAGACAGTTAGTAAAAGTGCTTACCGAATCCTAATTGTTTTAATTCTTTTACCAATTCTGTGTCGTGTCTAAGGTAGTCTGCTATACTTTTTTCTAGAAGTTCTGTATTCGATGGTTTAGGAGCCTGAAATGAATAAAATCAATATATCGGAGGCAACGAATTTATTCCTATGTGAAATCGGATAAATTGTTGACAAGTTGCCTGCCTAATTATTGATAGGGAAATTATATATAATATTCAGAGAGTAAGCACATTTTCTTTTGTGCAGTCAAACGGGATAGAAAATGTACTTTCTGAATGTCATTTGTTTTTATTTTCTATACTATTGTGCCTTTAGATTCTTATTTCGATTATTTATTTATATATTTCTAGTAATCCTGACTCGAAAAATGTTTTTAGTTTTTCAGGATCGATAATACAAGGTATCTAAGATTTTCCCTTAACAGGGAACAACACCTCTTTTTAAAAAAAATAAAACACAACGAAGTCTATTACTTTTAAACTGATCAGATAAAATTTCGACTCAAACATGACAAATGAATATGAACAAGATACTATACCTTTAACATCACCAACTTCACGCAAGTTTTATAGGGAGAACAAAAAAGTGAAGAATTGATTTAGCAAAAACGAAAACTACTAAAATATTGAAAAGAGATCAAATACTGCCAAAAAGGAGCCAAAAAAGATTTCCCAATTTTCTTCATGCACGTTTTTGTAAGCCAAGCAAATGGAAAAATTAGATCGAAAAATAGTTGCATTAAAATTTTGCGGACCCTATTAACCAATCAGCAACTCTAAAAAGTCAACCCAACTCAATTTTAAATCGATAAAATTCAGTTTCCATAGTTACATTCGTTGCTAAAGGCTCGTTGTTTTTTTTTTACAAATGCCACTCGAGAAATTGCTAAGCAACATACTGGTTTAATAACTAGTAAAATTTCGCCGGAAAAATTATTCTGGTATTATATTTATATGATTAATTGCTGTTTACATGTGCGTATTTTCCGTAATTTAGCATTATTAGAATGAATTTAAGTGAATTAGACAATTTGGCCATGGAAGACCGGGTACCAGAATATATTATGAGTGCAGCAAAAGAAGTAGATTTGGATTTCCTTCCAGAAAAATCCAGTCATGTACATTCAAGAATACGAAAAAAATGGCGCGCCGACAAGAAAATAAGCAACATTAGTAAAGAAGAGGTGCTTCTAGCTTACTTTCAAGAAATTTCAAAGAATTTTCAACCTTCTACATTATGGTCCGAGTACATGGATGGATGGTGAAATCTATGGTAAAAATCAAGAAAAACGTTGATATTAGCAGGCATTTTAAATTGATTGCTTTTTTAAAATAGAAAATGGTAGGTTTTAGACCAAAAAAGTTTAAAGTTTTAAACCACGAACATGTTGAAACATTTTTAAGCATTGCGCCTGGAAGCTCCTCTTCTTTACTAATGTTGAGACTAAACAATGTCTCAAGCAATATGTAAAGTTTGCCAAGATAATTTTCTTGTTAATAATAAAGGTGTAACGTGTGTTTTCTGTGCTGAGTTTTATCATAATATGTGTGTAAAACTAAAGGATACTGCATCAAAATGCACCGCAGATAACAAGAATATATTATGGTTTTGCGATACCTGTATCATTATCGTAAAAAATAACCTAAAAATTCTGCTAAAAAAAAACGACTTGGACCGTAAAACTGAAGACCTGATAAAGAAGATAGAGTCCTTTGAAAGCAGAACAGATGAGTGCCTCCAAACCCCAAACTGCAACTAAATCGATTAAAGCTAAGAGTTGTGCAAATGCTTTAAAAAAATTAACAGAAGGTGTCATTATTGCAAAACCAAATGGAGAAAATGAGACTGAAGAGGATAGTACACAAATCAAAGAGGATATTAAGAAAAAAATAAATCCAGGGAAAAATGGCGTAGGTATAACCAGCATGAAAAATACTGAGCGGTATTAATCAAAGGTTACAGGAAGACATAGAAAATAAAATGAGCAATAGTATTAACACAAACATTCCCGATAATAGGAATCCTTGTATAAAAATAGTTGGTTTGGAAAGAAATTACGAGGGGGAGGAGTTGATGAACACACTAAAAAGCCAGAATAATACTATAGTAATAGCAGAAAGCTGTCTCAAGGTTAAAGTAACCAAGACAATGGTAACAACTTATATGTTCAACCTATGTGGTTTAAAAGAGTTCGATTGTTTGACTATACTGTGCTGGTTCCTGACAAAGAAGCACTGATG
>MU190443.1:0-33362 GCA_016904865.1 Pissodes strobi
GTTATGGAGTTTTTGTCTGAGATATGATATGCTTGTGCATATTTAGAGAAAGAATCAATTATAGTTAAGGATTGGTAAGGGCCGTACTGGAAAATATCGATGTGTATAGTCTTAAATGGTTTTTCTTCCAGTAAGGGTCCTTCATAAGCTATTTTGTACGGATGTCGCTCGTATTTAGCTTGAAGACAAATTTCGCATTTATTAATGAAATTAGTTATCGATTCTCTTAACTTGGGCCAATAATAGGATTCTTTTAGGTGATTATATGTCTCAGTTATGCCGTTATGATTACTATTGTGGTATTTAGAAATTATGTCCGTTTGCTGTTCATTATTGGTAATATCCATTAAATACTTATTAGAACGTACGAGTTTCGCACTGGGATTTAAATTAGCATTAACGAGCTTTTGAAATTTTAATTTAAGCTCGTTATCGCGCATGAATACCGTGAAAGTAGTGTCAGGTTTAATTACTTCTTTAAGAATTTTAAGAATGTGTTCTTGACTTTTGTTTTTAGAAATTTTTATGAAGTAATGATTCTTTTTGAATGGTTTCGAGTAAGAGTTTATATAAGTGTTTCCATAATTTATTATTAGTCGATTATTGGCATAATTTACGGGTAATTCCGAGATTGGTAGATATTCCTTGGGTATCATTATTGGAATGGACAGTTATGTCAGATTGATTATCGACAATTTGTTTATCATTTTCTTTAGAAATGTTTGTCGTGGAATTTTTTGGGTTATCTGAAAGATATTTTTGGTTTACGACATAGTCTTGTAAGTCAAAAGATGGATCTGAGGTTAGTGTTGCTGGGTTGTCTATATTTGTGTCGTCACGTGTTGCATCAAAGTCAGACAAATTGGCAACAGAGCTGTCGACATTGGGTACGTTACTCTGCGTTTCTATTTCTTGCATATTTATCTCAACTCTGGAAAGGGCATCTGCGACAACATTTTCTTTACCTTTCTTATACCTAATTTCAAAGTTAAATTCCTCTAGCTTAAGTTTCCAACGGACTAAGCGGGAATTGGGTTCTTTGATTTTAGATAACCATACTAAGGGATTATGGTCTGTTTCTATAATGAATTTCTGTCCATAAAGATATGGTCTGAAGTGTTTAGTTGAATCAATTATAGATAAGAGCTCTTTTTCTATTGTGGAGTAGTTTCTCTCGGCTGTATTAAGGGTTCTTGAGTAATACGCAATTGGATGATCATTTTGTGATAGGACACTTCCTATCGCTATATTAGAGGCGTCGGTGGTCAATTTGAATTGATTATTAAAATCAGGATATGCAAGGATAGGCGAGTTTGTAATTAGTTGCTTGCACTTCTGAAATGCATTTTGATAAATCGCCTGTAATAACCAACTAATCCCAAAAAGGCTTTAATTTCCTTTTGTGATTGTGGAATGGGATACTGTTGAATGGCATTAATTTTCGATGGGTTTGGTTTGACACCTTCAGGAGTAATGACATGGCCTAGAAAAACCACTTCTCTGCATAAAAATTCGGATTTGTCAGGCTGTATCTTAAGATTAACTTGCCTTAATTTCTTGAATATAATTCGAATGTGGTCGAGGTGTTCTGATAAAGACTTAGGGAATATGACGACATCTTACATATATACAAAACAGAATTTATATAGGTATTCTCTCAGGATTTCGTCCATCATTCGCTGGAATGTGGCCGGGGCGTTTTTGAGACCAAATGGCATTCTCATATATTCAAAATGTCCTTGACTGACGGTGAAAGCGGTTTTTTTTATGGAGTGAGGTCCATTTCGATTTGGTGAAATCCTTGGGCAAGGTCTAGGGTCGTGAAATAAGTGCAAAGCCCTAAGTTATCTAAAATTTCCTCTATTCGGGGAAGGGGATATTTTTCCTCGATAGTTTCCTCATTTAATCGACAGTAATCGATTACAATTCGATATTTCCTTTTTCCAGAGGTGTCTGTTTTTTTTGGGACAATCCACACAGGGGCGGAGTAAGGAGAGATGGAGGGTCGGATAATTTTATTATCTAGGAGTTTTTGGACTTGACATTGGATTTCTTTATTCATAGATGGAGGGTGCCGGAAGGATTTGGCGTATATCGGTCCTTCATTCTTAGTCCTGATATAATGTTTTGTTTGACTAGTGAAAGTAAGATCAGTGTTTTCGTCGTACATGACGTCTCTGAATTCATGACGCAATGAAATTATTTTGCTTTTCTCAAGGGGTGTTAAGTGGTCTACCCTGAGGTCCTTGTTTGGGTCAAAACCTTTATGTGGTTTGGTTCGGGGAGGATTAATTACATCGAATTGATCCTGTGGGATAACATCTATCCACAAAACCGTTTTTTACTTCGACTAAGCTATCTGGAATTATATGATCGCTTATTTTAAATGAGGGGATAATAGCGGTGCCATTTTCATAATTTACGGGGATAGTCAATTGGTTTGTCTTAAAGTTCTCGATTGGATTTGTTAGGGGTTGATTAAATGCCAAGGAAAATGGGATTTTAATATTCTTTAGTGTTAGAGTTTTTGTTTCGTAATTAAGCAAGGCATTAAATCGTTTCAAATCCTTAGAACCAATTAAGGCGTCAAAGCTATTATGCCAGTTTAAAATTCTTAGTTTGAATTTATCCCTAATACCTAATTCTTGTAACAAAGGAAATGATAAGTTATTTTCTTCTTTATAGGTTTTTTTGCACGCGGTGACTTCGAAGGGCTTGAAGAATATATTGTTGGGGTATTTACTAGCTATATTCGGATTAATTATTGAATCAGACGCTCCTGAGTCAATAAGTACGCGAATCTGGAGTTCTGGGAGATAGAAATACGGTAGTTCAATTTGCTGGGCAATATTATTTAAGTTAATGGGTCCTCCGAGGCGTTGTCGCGAAAATTTTGCGGCAGATTTTCCGAGCATACCTCAGGTGTAATGTTTTCTGTATGATAGGAATAATTAGGGCTTTCTTGGTAATCTTGTTCATTAGGTATGAACTCGTCACGGAGATAGTTATCGGGATTATTTTCTAGGGGTTTAGTCTCTGTGAAAGTTTCCATATTACTTAATTCCTGCGCAAGGAAATTTCGAGATCCTGATGGCATAAAGTAATTATTTGGGCGTTGGTTTCGAGAGGGACCTGCAGTTGACGTGGACATTGGGGTAGGATTTTCGAATTTTTTATTTGGATTTGGGGCAAATATATTCCGTGGTGGTCCGAACACTTGTGCGTTCGTACGAAAATGTCTCGTTATTTGCCTGAGTTGTATGTTAATTGGTTGTGATGGGAATCTATTTTATTGTTGGGGAAAATTCTTAGGTTGTATAGGAGGAAAATGTTTATTAATAGGTTTATTATTATGAATCTGGTGTGGTGGTTCATGTCGTGAATAATTGTTAGTTACACTGGGAATCAATAATGCTAAATCTAGTGACTAATCTATATGCATCATTTAAATTATTCGGTTCCCGCATGGTTAACATGGTTTTTAGAGTATAAGGTGAATTTGCTGTTTACTGCGTTTTCTTCTACTTGAGAGATTAATAGTATTTTTGCATTTTGGTCAGTAATTTCGCTATGAATTTTAGCAGTGATTCTCTGAACAAATATTTTAAGACGTTCAAAAAATGATAAAATGTTTTCGTTTTTATTGATTTTAAAATATTGTAATTGCTGGAATAAGATACGATAGGAGACTGGGTCTCCAAATTTTTGTCTTAATGCTAATTTTAACTAAGACCAGTCTGTTATATCTGGTCTTGAGAGTAGAAAGTCTCTTGCGTTTTCAATTAACTTAAACTTAATGGTAGCAAATACATATTTATTTTGAAGTTCTGATTGATTAAAATATAATGAACGATATTCATCTATCGAATTAATAAAACTTTCCAAATGATTTTGATTGCCGTTAAAAGTAGGTAAGATAGCTGAAAATGCTCTAGCTTCTTTCATTTTCGACTTACAATTATTTTGTACCTTACAAATATTAGAAGAGCTACTAGTTTCTTGAATATTTAGTTTGTAACGGAATATATATTAAATATAATGTTATGAAATATTTGCCTATTCCGCTCCATTTATTCTACCTATTTGTCAATGGTTTTCAATGTTTAGTATATTGATAGGCAGTTCAATGTTTAGTAAATTGACAGGCAATGCTTGAATGCTTCCTTAGCTTGACGCCGTGTTTTTTGCAACGGTTGTCACGTGTTTTGAACTGACCAATGAAAAAAAAACGTTGAATTTTAAATGGGTGGACTATACAGTTTTGAAAAATTTCGTATCATCTTGTGTTAAAGCGTCGGCACGGTGAGTCGTAATAAATTTAATCTTAAAATATCTTATTCATTCTGCATATTTTTCAATAATCCTTTCATATTTTAAATATATAATTAAAAATTGTTTCCAATTCAGTTGGATATATTTGGCTTTTGTATTGCATTTTTAAGTAACTGCGATTTCAACAATTCTAAATTTTTCTGGTGACCTTAAGGTTAAATACCGATTTTTTTGGTGAATAGTTGCGTTTCTTATTGGTCAAATTCGTGTAATTTGATAATGGTTTAATCCAAATTTGTCGAGAGGGGAATTATTTCATCGTTTTAAACGGTCACACACATTATTTAGATATTTTCATTTGGATTTGACGATATTGTTGGGAGGATTCGCAGAGCAGATTTTATATTTTCCTGTAAAATGTAGTAAATTGAATTTGTGTTAGAATTTCTCTGGGTTTTTCCTAGCAATATTGTTAGTTATAGTAAGTTTTCAGACTTATTTCATTATTTTTTCAGATTATTTGTTGCTTTAAACTATAATTATTATTGCTTATCGTGTCAACGTTTGATCCATGATGTATCTGTATTGATTTGCTTATTAAAGAGGTTAAGCACGTGTAAAATTACCTGGTTGATTTTTTCTTTATCTATAAACATAGTTCCTATCTCAAAACGAGATAGTAATTATCTTATCTTTATCTTTGATTAATTGAGACGTAATTTACGTCCAATTATTGTTTATGTGCCAAAGGCCATCTTAATAAATTAAGTACCTATTTGGAGTCATTAGACTTGTTTAAGAGAGGTTATACCTCGTTCTTCCTTTTTTTTTTAAAGTCTAGTGATTTTCTATTTGAAGTTGCCGAGAGCCACTGTTGGACAAGTTTCATAATTTTCTTTTAAATTTCTAATTTAAATCATCATTTCCTTTGAATATCATATCTCTAATTAAAGAAATGAAATACCTTGAGTAGCAGTAATTATTCATAGTGTCATTTAATCATAATTATCTATAATTTTTGCTGAACTTAAATTGTAATTTAACTTCTGATTATGTAACCAGTGAATTTTCAAGTTGTTGGTTAAAACCTTGTATATCAAACTGAGGTCCATATGATACTCTTTTGCATAATTATAATTAGCAGTGTACACCGGTCTAAGACATCCAATTCTTTTTATCATGTAAACGTTCAACGTTCCTACAAGACAACAGTCACGCAGATCATTGTGGTGACAGTCGATCCGATAGCAGGCACGTGCAGACAACTGGGAACCATTCCTGGAATGACTGGTAAGCCCTGGACACGCCTATAGCTAGGAAGCTTAGGTACAGGCAGTTGAAGTTTCCAGAGGAGGTCCCAAACGATCACGTGGTTTGCGGATAATACAAGAACAGTTGGGAACGTAGGTAACGCGTTGCTTATATGAAAGAATTGCAAAGACCTAGATTTTATTTATTTTAAATTTGTCAAACACCAAAGCTAATTTCAATTTCATCATTTTGGTAAATCAAATTCTCAGTGATCAATTCCATTTGATTGCATTTGTAATCTAATTTTAAGTCAATTCTCATTTTTACCATTTTTGTTAACTAAATTCTAAGTAATCAATTATTGTATTTAATTGCATTTGTAATCTAACTTTAAGTCAATTTTCATCTTATGTTCATAACTGCAGTGCACATGGTACCATAAGTTGTAATTTAACCATATAGTTAATATATAGTTGGTTTTAATTTACCTTTTTTGATTTATCGTAAGTGGCGCCATATAAATTTTAAATCACCAAAGGAAATCGTTCAATCCACGCCTTTAAATAAACTAAATAAATTAACTTTTGCTCTATCCTTACAAATTGGTGAATGAGCCAAATAATAAGTTATAAGTACGACTGACCTAGAAATTCATTACAAAGTGGGCAACACTAATTAGTTACAAAGTGGCGCCCAACTAAATAATTAAATACCTTTTAGTTACAAGTTTACTTAATAAATTTGTTATTTCTGCTTCAGTTTCTTTAATAATAGAGCTATTTTCTTCTAGAGAACTTAAGTTACTTATGGTTGAATTTTCTAATCCTAAAATCGCCTTATTACGGGAAATTATTACCTTTAGTTTTTTCGAATCGACATGAATACATATACAGAGGATCTTAATCGACTTACAGTACAATTAACGGGATCCGATGAGATTGCATTGCAGTCGTCCGTGACCAATGGAGTCCAAGAGAATCACGGTGGAGTCCTTCTGCTGATGTGTGCCTTTCCTCTTCGTAAATTGTTCCTTCTTGAATTCGGGGTTGAGCTTGACCGGATGGTCCTTGTCTGCCAATGGATTCCAATAGAACAAACTGATCTGATCAAATTCCTAGTGGACCGTACACAATTGGAAACTGCCAATTGTGTTTTCTGAATAGTGTCTGAAGAGTTAAAACTCACGCTAATCACAACGATATTTCGATAAAGCGTTAGCTGACACTATCCTGTTCGCAGCGCCAGTTATAACACATGTCCTGGGAACAACTTTTTAAAAAACTATTTATTTTACTAAAAAGGAATAACAAACTATGTAATTACTGCAAAAAGCCTGGCCATTTATTTAACGAATGATATAGGAGAAATAATAAGAATAATAATTCTAATAATAACAGCGGTAATTCAGCACAAGTTTCTAACGTTTCTCACGAAACAAAAAACGAGTATGCCCCTCAATCAACTCACCCTCTCAATGAATATCAAACTATGAATAATAAAAACGAAAGCGAAAATTCTAATAAGGTTAAAAGTGTCTTCCTTGCAATTATGGAGGAAATTCATATCTTAAATGTAGAATTAATGGATATCCGTTCGAATTTCTATTGGATACTGGCGCATCAGTTTCAATAATTAATGGAGACAAGTTAAAATTATATACTATTGATATAGATCAAAAAGATAACATACATTTACACGGATTAAGCGCAAATGCTCCCGTTAATACTTTAGGCAGTTGTTCGCTAAAACTTAATTTAGACAACCAAGAAGTAGAAAATAAATTTTATATCGTAGTCGCAGAAAGTAATATTCCTTTCGATGGAATAATTGGCAACGATTTCTTTACATATCAAAATGCTATAATAAATTTCGATAAACTCGATTTATCTATCAGCACATGTCCGAACTCGATAAAAATTTACCAGCAAGTTCAAAATAATACTTTTCATATTAAGCCTAGATCCGAAACTATTATTCAAATAACTGCTAAAAATACAGAGATAAAAGAAAGCTTATGTCCCGATATTGAAATTATGAATGGAGTATATCTAGCGAAATCGTTAGTCCGAGTGCAAGAGTCTGGAAAAGCTCTTACAACTATTTTAAATACCACGACTCAGGGCTTAAATCTCGAAAATATAACAGTAAACCTAGAACCTTTTCTAGAAAATGAATCGTTTAAATTCTTAACCAACACTAACTCTAATCAGAGTCAGAATAGATTACAAGTTCTGCGTGAAAATCTTAGAACTAATCACTTAAATATCGAGGAAAAACATTCCATCTTAAAATTATGCAATGAGTACAATGATATTTTCTATCTACCTAACGACCAACTAACTTACACTACAATTTTAGAACACGAAATAAGTGTCACTAATCCCACTCCTGTAGCATCAGAAATATATCGTTTTCCCGAAATTCATAAGAAGGAAATCGATAAAGAAATAAATAAAATGTTAGATCAAGGTATTATTCAAAAATGCATCTCTCCATATAATAGCCCTTTATGGATCGTTCCAAAGAAAATGGACGCATCTGGTTAAAGAAAATGACGTATTGTAGTAGATTTACACCGTCTCAATGAAATTACTGTAGGTGAATTCCAAGGTCTACCCAATATCGAAGATATCTTAGACCATATTGGTCATTCAAAATACTTCACAACTCTAAATTTAGCCTCTGGTTTCCACCAAATTAAAATGGCTGAGAAAGACATTTCAAAAAACTCCTTTTCGACCCCTTCTGGCCACTATGAATTCTTGCGTATGCCTTTCGGTCTTAAAAATGCTCCAAGTCCTTTTCAAAGAATAATGAATGCAGCCCTAGTAGGATTGAAAGATATGCAATGTTTCGTTTATTTGGATGATATAGTCATTTTTGGTAGTTCCGTAGAAGAACATAATAATCGATTGAGAAATATATTCGATAGACTCCGAGCAATTCGTCTATTACTCCAACCTGACAAGGGCGAATTCTTACGACACGAAGTCGCCTATCTTGGTCACATCATTAATAAAAATGGTGTTTCTCCAAATCCAGATAAAATTTCAGCTATCGAAAACCTCAAAATCAAAAACAAATTAAACAATTCCTAGGTTTAATTGGCTACTTCCGTCGATTTATTCGAGACTTCTCCAAATTTGCAAAGCCACTCACGTCATTATTGAAGAAAGATACTCTCTGGGCAGAAGATCATGAAAATTCTTTCAAACACTTCAAATCAATTCTTTTTAGCAGCCCTTTGCTTCAATACCCTGACTTTTCCAGGGATTTTATCTTTACAACAGACGCTTCGAATTACGCAATTGGCGGAATACTTTGTTAAGGCGAGGTTGGAAAAGACTTACCCATCGCCTACTCCTCTAGAACCCTTAATAAGGCAGAGTGTAATTATTCAACTACAAAAAAAGAATTACTCGCTGTCCTATGGGCAACTCAACATTTTCGCCCCTATCATAGAGATAGCCCCTATCTCTATGGTCGTAAATTTCTTATCTTAACGGATCACCAACCTCTTACATGTCTATTTAACAGTAAAAATCCTAACAGTAGATTGATTCGATGGAGATTAAAATTGGAAGAATATTCCTATGAAATAAAATATAAACCTGGTCAAATAAATTCCAACGTAGACGCACTTTCGCGGAACCCTGTAGAAGTCTGAGATGATATAGGAAAAATTAATCTCATAAAAACTTGTTCTCCTGTAAGCCAAAAAAATCATTATACCAATGAAAACGTTCCCGAAGTCCCATGCATTAAAGAAAATATATTCTCAAAATTTCCAAATAGTCTAATTATCGCCAAAGATTTAGATGAAAATAATTATTGTTTCAATAACCTTATTTCTTATCACGACATTCACAAAGTCCGTGTTGAACCCAATTACTGGCCGATAACATCAAAGAAATTTATTTTAAAAACCCAGTAGAAAATAACACCAATTTAAAGCAAGATATGCTTAATGAATTGATATATTCCTTGTTTTCGCCTCACGAGATAAAAGTTATACTCGTAAATAATCCGAAAAAATGTGTTAACCGATAAGAACGAAATAAATAAAGTATTAGCTGAAAATCATGAGTCTGCAATTGCAGGACATTCAGGATTTCATCGGACTTATCGAAGAATAAAAGAAAATTTTAAGTGGACTAATATGAAATCTGATATAAAAAGATGCGTTAGAAATTGTCCGTTATGTCAAAAGAATAAACATCCCGTTAAAAATCCTAAAGCCTCTATGGAAATAACAACTAGTGAAAGGCCCTTTCAACGCCTTGCTATTGACATAGTAGGACCTTTACCTATCACTGAGAATGGTAATAAATACATAATTACTATGCAAGACGATTTAACGAAATATTCTTACGCCGTCTCTGCTCAAAACCAAGAGTCAAAAACAACTGCGGATAATATTTTAATCTTTATAACTCAATTCGGAATTCCTGAAACTTTCCTTACAGATCAAGGAACCGATTTTACATCTAACTTGATAAAATATCTTAATAAATTTTTTAAGACAAAACATATTTTATCTAGTCCTTATCACCCTCAAACTAATGGTGCTTTAGAAAGATCACATTCAACTCTTAAAGACTATTTAAAGCATTATATTAGCGATCAACAAAATTATTTCCATTTCATTTCCACAAATCTACGAATTTTACACCATTCGAATTGCTTTTTGGAAACAAACCGTACTTACCTAATTCAATTACATCTAAACCTGAATTTAGATATACCTATGATGACTATTATCGTAGTTTGAAATTGAAAATGAATAAAAGTTTCGAGATCGCCAGAGAAACTTAATAAAATCAAAATATTGTAGTATAACGTACCCGGGGTGACTCAACATAGTTGAATGAGATAAGTTGAGCTTTGTCTTTATTTTGCCAATGATCGTCAAAATAGATTAAAAAGAAAATCAATACCTACGTTGTGTTATTATTATATCTTACACAATTTGCGCTTCGACCAAACACAATTAGGGAAATTTGAGGGAAAGGAGCGTCATGTAAATCAAACCACAGATTCCTAATACGCCTAATTTATTAAAGAAAAGCGTGCCGGACTCAGCCTGGAATTCACGAGGGGAAAGAGTACGGCAGAGAAACCCTCGATCTAAATTCCTAAACCGAATTATGCTGTATAATCTTTATTAGTATAACAATTAATTAAATTACTGTCTCACGCACCGCAATTTGTCGTTCCACACTTGTGACAATACTACAATGCATTCAAAACTGAAGGGTTTAGTATTAGTTAGCTAGACGTCGCCAGCAGGTACTGAAGTCCCATACGGGAGGCTACTCAGCTATAGTTGCAAATTGAGCCAATATCTCTAGTAAGACCTGCAGGCCGATTAATATATATTCCCTTCGTCATCGCTTAGCGATTGATTATATGATGTACTTAAACACTTTTGTGATTGAATAGTATTTCTCTTGTAGGCTGTAAGATTATAGGATACGGAAGAACTATTTAAATAGCTTATACCTTTACTGTTGCTTATTACTAATAGTCATTTCGATATAGTATATTTCAATTGTGAATATGTGGTTTTATTCTGTGTAATTGTACGCAGGCTACAGATCTTTTATCATTTCGGGTGCTTATAAGCAATTGGCATCAAGTCAAAATCAAGGTTACAAATTAATGTTAATTTAAATTTCACATAGGTTTCATACAAAAGCAAATCATTAAAAATATAACATTTGTTAAAAGAACGACTTAGGGTGCTTTGCTCGCAAGCTCATGATTTATAGCTAGGATATTCGCTCAGCCAGGGGAGGAAAATGTTAGTGGATTCATCAAGTCCCTTGCTTACATTACAATCACAGTCATACTCAAACTAAAATTCCAGCACGAAAAGACAGACTGAAAAAGCAATGTTAGTCACAGCATAAAACGATTTCATTAAATATATACACATGTTATACCAACAAATATAAATTATCCATGACAATAAATGAAATATTTGTGCAAACCATGTTTATAACAATAGCAAAATATATACACATGTTGTGCCATCAAATATGAATTATTATCAATGAGAATAAAATAAATATACTTGTGCAAATTATGTTAATAGCAATATCAAAATATATACATATGTTATGCCATCAAATATTAATTATCCATGAAAATAGAAGAAATATTTATGCAAATTACGTTAATAACAGTATCAAAATATATACTCATGTTATGCCATCAAATAGGAATTATCAATGAGTAAAAAATATATAATGGTACAAATTATGCTAATGAAAATATTATAAGTTTCATTTTACCGACTTGTAATAACATATTGCAACACAGAAGCAAAACAATTCACCAAAATAAACCGTACACGCCGATGGCTTCTGACTCTCTATTTTCCGTTCTCGAGCAATACCTTTCGGATCTCCTCCAAAAAACCTCGCAAAAACTCGACTTCAATTTATGACTTGATTTATCTTTTACATGTATAAAGGGTGTCTCAAAATATATACATATATAGGGTGTCGCAAAAATGAATGTATCAGGTCTAATGAAATAGTATTTTACAGAGGTGGGTTATCTCAATATCTTCAAAAATCTATTATGATAAAGATATTAAAGGAAATCAATTCAAACCCGGGGATTTCGCCTATTTATTGAATAAGGTTATTAAACCAGGAACAAATAGGAAGTTACAATCAAATTATAAAGGCCCATTTAAGATCCTAGAAGTTTACGATAATAAAACTGTAAAACTTCTTCTTAATAATAAGAAAACAGCAGTTTATCATAACTTATTGAAGCCTTTCTTTTCAGCTCCAGATGATAATAAAAGCATTAATAGCACTCATAGTAGCTAACTTACCATCTTATCTGGCCCCCCTTATAATATGGAACCTCTTAATACTTCTGCTGGCATAATCTTTCATCAAATAGACACAGCTAAAGTAGCTCATGACCAATTTACTCTTCTCTCTTTTATTAATATCAGTACTTATGAAAGTAAGTTACAAACAATAATGAAAGTTCTTGAAGCATCTATTCCCTTATGTCAAGGTTTCAAGAAAAAGAATAATCGTACGATAAAGAATTTAGGATACACTTGTAAAGAAACTATTAATTTAATAAAAAATTATCTTAAAAATATTAACGAAAAATTTGATTCTATATGTCATTTGACAGGACATGATCAAAATTAACGCATTAAAAGGGGATTAATCGTCGCGGTTTCCTACGCATCCAAATGGCTTTTCGGCATTCCTGACGCGGATGATGCCAAATATTATAATGAAGCTATTGATTCATTTATCGAACAAAATCAAGATATTCAAATCCTTATGAAAAAAAAAAACAAATACACGTTATCACCGACGCCATAGCGTTTTAGATCTCGTATATAATCAAGAAAAATGTAATCATAATATTAAAAAATTCAATCGATTCGCTAACTCTACTGCTAAAAAGATCAATACACTTACCTACGCACAAACAATGGCAAGCCATCTTAATTTATTGAGTCAATTAACAAATGAGTTAAATGAGGAATTTGATGTTATCACAAATGCAACATTATTCTCTAACCAAGGGATTAGACCCTTTTGTGATAATTCCTCGTAATCTAAGACAAGAATTTATTAAAAATAAAAATGTCTAGAATTTCCTTACTGTCTAGATAATCTAGGTAATGCACATAAATATTTAGAAATATGCTATCTACATGTTAATCTACTTATTTATGCAATTAAAATACCTTTAGTATCTCAAGACACTTTCGAGATCTATATTAAGATTAACTCTATCTCCCGCGAATAGATCAAAAAGAGGCCTAATCAATCCCTTAGGCTCATTAATCAAATATATAAGTCGCAACTTTGATCAAGAAGTTGCAAACGAAATTCATAACAATATTCTAGAACTAGAAATCAACCAAAATAAAATAATTACGAAAGCAAATAAACAAATATCTTTGACATCCAGCTTAATGGAAAACATAAATAATACCATGTCGATAGAAATAGCAATCAAAAAGCAATCAAAAATAAAATCAAAGATATTACTGAAGATCTTAAACAAACACAGTCTAGCTATGTTCATTATTTAGAGATTCACGAAATAATGGGTCAAATTAAATTAAATTTAGACTCCTTGCTGAATTTTGTAAATGATATTGACAATGCTATTAGCTTTGATGCTTTAAAAACTTTCCATCGCGGTATAATTTCACCGAATGACTTAAAAGGAATTGTAAAAGAACTTCACAGTTCGCACAATAATTTTCAGTTATTATTTTCTGAAAAGGAATATCTTAAATACTATAGTCTAGTTGACCAATAGAAAATAAAATTGTTTTCTGGCTAGATTTTCTACTGGTATATTCAGATGTATTCGAGTATTTCCACCTGTTTTCCATACCTAACAAAAATAATTCCATTATTATTCCATCCACCACTTACCTTACCTTAAGTAACACCCAGTACCAGTACCAAAATGAAGAGTGCATGGACCTCCAGCCAAACTACTTCTGCAAGAACAATCACCTTCAACCTATACATGAAAATCCGGATTGCATCACGTCACTAATGTCCATTAGCACTAATTTGGACAAATACCAACAGATACCAGTCCACGTTGTAAGGACAGTTATGGAAGAAATGGATTCCGCCCACTCCGTTCCTCCAAAATGTTCCTTGAAAACTTCAAAGTACACCTACAAGAATGACAAAGAAATTTTTCATGGCCAGCCTAACTTTAGAATAAATTAATATTAACGTTCCTGCCCTTCAAGTGGAAACAGACAGACTTAAAAAAATTCCGTAAGATAAGCTTCATGAACTTCAACTTCAAGCATCCCAAGAAGAGCCGTTGGAGTTTTCCAAACTTCATACCTCCTACAGCCAATGGGTTATTTTGGATTGTACTAATTTTAGTGCTTGTTGTTACTGGGTACTTCCTCTTCAAGAAAAGAAGAGAAGTCATAGAAATTATAAGAAGACCGCAGCGCAGGCCTGTCGACGAAACTCAAGTGGTTCCACCTTCGAGTTTCTTCTAGGGATGGAGGAATTATGTACGTATCTCATTGCTTCTCGTGTGAACCGAGCTGACTCAACATTGCAAGCCGAGCAGTTTACCCAGAATTGATGTTTGATGGAAGAACTGTGTGAACGTTTAGATTTCAGATTAGGCATAGACAGTAAACGATAAACACGCCTTTATTCAGCTTTTAAATATTGTATTTTTTCAATTTAAATAAAATTAATAATTTTTTAAAAACTAATTCTTTATAACCAACAACAAAAGTATTTGTGGATATTGTACCATATATATCTATTCTGAAGTAGAAAAAACTAAATATTTAATGTTGTGTAAGGAGAGGAAATGTCTTTATATTGTATCTTTAAATGCTGATAATTATATCTGTGTACTGTCATTCCCGAACAAAACAAATCATAAATTGCATATGAATCTTCATAGATGCATAACCAGGAATCCTTATATAGATGGTAGCTTCATTGTCTTTACAACTAGCTACCAGGGTGAGCAATATTCTAAAAAGCTAACTATAGAGAAACTCTAATGTAGTTCTTTCGTGTGATTACATATGCAGTGCATTCAGTCTAACTGTAGGACCAAGAAGATTGGTCTATAGTTGTTTAGGTAAAACCTTACGTAATTATGGGAATAAAGATTCAATGCTATTGAGCCCTATAGAAGGTAGAAGTAATACACATGAGCTTATTCCGCTAGGCACCAATAACCCATTAAAAGGTTACTATTGTCCCAAATCTATCAGTTGCAGATCACCTATATTTCCTCTGGTTATCAGCTGGTTGCTTTACTATAAATAATGGTACAGCCATAGGCTACGAATATTACTTACCTGACGTAAACGATATCATGGCACGTTTTCAAATGTACAATTAGAAATATTATATATAGTGTTTGTGTAATTTCCTTTGGTTATTAGCTGGTTATTTTACTATAAATGATGGTACAGCCATCGGCTATGAATATTACTTACCTAACGTAAACGATATTATGGCACATGTTTTCTAATGTTCAATTATAAATATTATATATAGTTTGTGAAGGGAAGCCATGCATAGATATTTATGGACAAAGTAGTGATCTTGAAGATGGTGAAATCAAGTTTAAATATATTAAGAATAACTTACTTGTACAATTTACAACAGCAGCACTTGCCAAGCAAGGAGAAGACAAAATAACACACATATTTTATGAATTTTATGATGTTCCAGATTTGAAATCTGATGGTTCAAACACTGATTTTGCATACAGAATGACTAGGATACCTCAAGGTGAGACATGTGTTACTGGTACATCTTACAGTGGTGGTGATTTTACCATAAATGATGAAGGATTCACACCAGCAATGAATTGTAAACACACTAATCATATTATATCAAAATCTAGAATACATCAAAATTATGAAAGTTTTGCTGATGTTTATCATTGTAATTTTGAGGAATCTATTCTATCATGGCAAACTGATATGTTATTTCTAGATCAGTTACAGTTGGAAATAAAACGCATGATGATACACAAACTGTATCATGACCTAGCTTATCTGTAAGAAGCAAAACTTTTAACTTAGGATTTACAGAAATAGATATGATATCTATGCCCCATATAACAATGAAACCAGTGAAATACACAGGGAAAGTAGAAAATGTTATATGCATAGGTTCTTAAAATAGGAATAATAATACCATGACAACCCAAACTAACCCAAACTATGCTTCAAGTTATCAGATCACAATGGCATGTTTGAGTTTCATTGTCCTAGTTGGTTTAGCGAAACATGTATTTTTAATAGTGCAAATACTGATTGGTGCAATGTTACTACTATGTTGCCATTTAATGGCACCTGCCAGTATAATGGTAATAGTGTGTTCATAGATTGTAGCAATTTAAGAGCATATGAAGCTTATCCTGCTTCTGGGAGTAACATAGGATGGACTGGTTCTGAAAACAAAAATATAGGGTTATCTGGATTTAAAATGAGCTTAATATCATGGTGGTATATAACACTGACAATAATTGGTGCTCTCCTGGCATTAGTGTTTATAGTTTGGTTGATTTCTACTCGTGTAGGTTGCTATAAAAATGTCAAATCTACTGCTAAATATGATAAACTTAATAATTACACCAAATGATATTGATCCAATAGTTGTAGATAGAAAATGATCAGTCGTATAATGATAGTCCATTAAGAGCAAGGAATAGATTTATTGAGAGAAATTAAGAATGGGAATTACTCTCAAATATTATATAGTTTCTATTTATTTAGTAATTTAGACTATGTAGAATTAATATTATTTACCATTATAATTTAATAATAGTATAACCAATATTTAGACTAGATAGTGGCATTAGTTAACATAAGATTATGACAGTATAAAATAAAATAGAAAAATAAAAATACAAATTTAATAACATAAGTAAGCAAATAAAAATAAATAAACAAAAAACAACTAACACGGTACAATAAAAATATTGTTATAGAAAACGATATAGATATACTACCAGTACAGTTTTAATGGTAGCTCCACCTATGTATAAATGATTTAAACTTTTATTGAAACCTTATCCTATTTTCAGGCCGTATGTAGAAATTTGCATAAAAATCACTTTGTTAGAAAGAAATCTTAAAATATGAAAAAACATGTAACGAAGTAGTTAGTACTTCAACACAAATTGCCTTGTATACTGCTACTCATTTTTTGGTTAAATAGAATATTATCTATATTCCCAACTGCTGAAGCACAAATAATTAAAGAATCATCTATAATAATTAGCGATGGTTATCAAATTCCATATGGCCAAAATTCCTCTACCAATAGAGAAAGTGCCAAAAGAATGAAAAGATAAATATTTGATATTGATGATAGTGCAACAACGTCATAGCAGTAGTAGCACTGCTAACACTACAATTGAAAGTAGCACACAAGCCAGTGTTACATCTGACACAATTTCTAATGTGACAGCATCACCTATTGGACCTGATGATATTGTCCTATTGAAAAACTTAACATGTGATTACGATACCGAACTGTATGTATTATATGGTAAGGTTGATGCAAAATGTGCTTGTAATGCTAACGAATGGGGTGTTATAATGAATCGGAAATGGTCTTCACATATTAAAAGAATAGATAACAGATGCTTTGAAAATGCAAACATAGATATGGTCAGGTTTAGCCAAAATATGTGTACTAAAGTATGTAATAAAATACAAATAAATGTACTATTGAGTACAATCCAAATTTAGTAAAATATGCTGGTTAACCCTATAGATTTAATAAGAGATATGAGAATAAAGATACTACCATATTAACATATGACACTATATCAATATAATCCAATTCGAACATTAGAAGTCAGAGGTCCATTGATATAAGAACATCTATTGTTAGCTATAATGAAGGTACATATATAATGGAAGGTTGGACACATTTAACAAATGCAAATGGAGGAATATTTATGGTTGAATTAGATGATACAGTTACTGAATGCTTATCAAGTGCAGATTAAATGCCGGGAATAGATATGCAGTATGCTGACATCTCAGAAGACAAATGTTCAGTTGTGAACCTAATTTATGGACAGTTTACTATAGAAAGCAATGCATTCAATTGCAGAGAACATACACCTGTTGAATTAGCTTTAATGCCATTATGGAGGAGAACAGGTATTCAGATTCCCTATTCGTTACGAAAAAGAAGGCTGGAAGTTTGCCTTTATATACCGAAAATAGGCGCTTAACAATTCCAACAGGGTCCTCTAGTAGTAAAAGTGTTGATCTTGACGTAGAGCTATTATGGGGTGAAACCTATCAAGACAATATTCAAAGTATGGGTGGGATGAAGTATTTTATTTATTCAACAATATATAAAGTGACACAAAAAATCCTTATATAGATGGTATATCATTCCCCTCTGCATGGATTGATATGTTGAATTATCATTATAGATGGGAATCCAGATATTTCAATAATAAATACCACATGAATTTTGATATTGCTACTACAGGTACTACTTTGATTCCCAATATATTTTTAACTATTTAAAATATTGAGATTCTAGGATCAAATGATATGAGACAAGATAGGGCTTTCATAAATTTTATACTTAAATCTGATATATATATAATTCAGATGGCATCGTAATTAACCCTTTACTTGACAGTTGGAATACTAATGATAATTGTCTATCAGCAACATCATCTGAAAGCTGTACTTACTTAGTTAACAAGTAGTCATGATGCATAAAATGTTAAAGATAATAGGAGATAATGTACCAGAAATATTACCAACCACTATGTTATGCCAATCAAGAAGCTAATGGATATAGTGTTAAAACACCTATAACAACATACCAAGTACAAAGAGGATACTCTATATGCAAAACCAATTGCTTTGGTGTCTATTTCACAGAAACCTACTATAGATGTGCATGGGGTGTAATTCTAATAACAATGATAGCTGGAATTGCTTATTTAGCACTAATAATACATTTAATATTATGTATCCTTTGTTATATAAACTCTTATACACTTGGTAGATTAGGCAGATTTTTGCAATTAAGATTTATCTTTAACTAGCCAGATACACCTACCTATGGATATTGTAACATGTATATCTATTCTGAAGTGGAATAAACTAAACTTTTAACGTTGTGTAAGGAGAGGAAATGTACTTATTGTGTAACTTTAAATGCTGATAATGATATCTGTGTGTCATTCCCGAATAAAACAAACCATAAATTGCATATGAATCTTCATAGATCCGTAAGAAGGAATCCTTATATAGGATTCATTAGAGTAAGGAGAAACAGAGCAGTAAAGTTCATTATTGCACCATTGTTATTGTCAAGTCAGTTATCACTTGCAAATTCACAATACTTTCCTGAACCATCTGGATTATTATCTAATAGAGTCGGGTTAAATCTTAGTATTCCAACAGAAAATGTTAAATGCAATGATCTTGGCTGTCGTAACATTGAATCTAATTGTAGGGAACAGGTGCCTTTAACAGATGATAGCTCCATTGTCTTTACAACTAGCTACCAGGGTGCGCAATATTCTAAAAAGCTAACTATAGAGAACCCTAATGTAGTTCTGCCATGTGATTACCTATACAGTGCATCCAGTCTATCTGTAGGACCATGAAGATTGGTCTATAGTTGCTTAGGTAAAACCTTATGTAACTATAAGAATGAAGAGTCAATGCTATTGAGTCCTATTGCATGTAGAGGCAATACAAATGAGTTTATTCCGCTAGACACCAATTACCCATTAAAAGGTTACTATTGTACCAAATCTATCAGTTGCAGATCACCTATTACTAATTTCCTGTGGTTATCAGCTGGTTGTTTTACTATAAATGATGGTACAGCCATAGGCTATGAATATTACTTACCTAACGTAAACGATATTATGGCATATGTTTTCAAATGAACAATTAGAATTATTATATATAGTGTTTGTGAAGGGAACCTATGCAAAGATATTGATGGACAAAGTAGTGATCTTGAAGATGGTGAAATCAAGTTTGGTACATCTCATAGTTGTAGTGATTGTACCATAAACGATGAAGGATCCACACCAGCAATGAATTGTAAACACACTAATACTATTATATCAAAATCTAGAATACATCAAAATTATGAAAGTTATGCTGATGTTTATCATTGTAATTTTGAGGAATCTATTCTATCATGGCAAACTGAAATTATTTCTAGATCAGTTACAGTTAGAAACAAAACACATAATGATACCCAAACTGTACCATGGCCTAGCTTATATGTAAGAAGTAAAAATTGTAACTTAGGATTTACAGAAATAGTTATGATATCTATGTCCCATATAACAATGGAACCTGTGAAATATACAGGGAAAGTAGAAAATGTTATATGCACAGGTTCTTACAATAGGAATAATATGGTGCAACTAAGCTTCAAGTTATCAGATCACAATGGCATGTTTGAGTTTCATTGTCGTACTTGGTTTAGCGAAACATGAAGTTTTAATAGTGCAAATACTGATTGGTGCAATGTTACTACTAGATTGTAGCCATTTAAGAGCATATGAAGCTGATCCTGCTTCTAGGAGTAACATAGGATGGACTTGTTCTGAAAACAAAAATACATGGTTATCTGGATTTAAAATGAGCTTAGGATCATGGTGGTATATAACCCTGATAACAATTGGTGGTTTCCTGGCATTAGTGTTTATAGTTTGGTTGATTTCTACTTGTGTAGATTGCTATAAAAATGTCAAATCTACTGTTAAATATGATAAACTTAATAATTATACATCAAATGATGTTGATCCAATATTTGTAGATAAAACCTTTTACAATAGCAGTATGAAAATTTATGATCAGTCATTAAGAAAAATGAATAGATTTATTGAGAGAAATTAAGAATGGGGATTTTTTGACTGGACTTTCAGGATGAATTGGCGCTTAGAGGCCAAAAGCTTTTTAGCATCTTCTTGAGCGATACGTGCATTTTTGTACTCTATTGTTTGCGACTCGCCTGCTGCATTTTTAGTGTTTCTTTCCTTTACAGCTTTTTTTATATTTGTCTACACCGTTATCACATGAATGCTTACGTTCAATTATTCCATTTATTGTGCTTTAGCAATATTTTTGAAGTAGAGAGTTAACATGGCTTCAAGAAGGCCTGTGGGTATGGTTACACATGAGAGGTTCATCTTTACAACAAGAGCAACTATAAAAGGAATGGGGTAAATTAGTAAATAATATAGTTTTATTAACGATCTCACTGGGCCTACGTTTTTGAAGTTAAAACAAGTAGTAGAAAAGATTCACTTTATTTCTCTAAAGGTGCGTACAGATTTGGCGAGACGAGCCCGAGACACGCCGCGAGACGCGCCAAGAGTCACAAGCCACCAAACGAGACGCTCGCGAGTCCTAGTGCGATCCGTAGCTCGCGACGCGCCAAACAATACGTAGGCGTCTCGTGGCTCGTGACGCGCAAGCCACGTCCACACTTGAAATTTCGGCCCGGCACGCGGCGCGTCTCGGACTCGTCTCGCCGAGAAAAAATGACCGTTTTGTTCTCTACTACGTAATTTTAGGTGTGCCCAATAACGGCGGGAACGCCTCCTGCGTCTTCTCTTTATCACCAAATATGTAATTAGTCTTTCCATGTTCGATGCTCACTTAGTCAGTTATGACTGATTTAACAAAAAAGAGTAGTTGAATTTAAGCCACCGTAGTCGCCAGTGTCGATCACTTGTCGCGACCAGAAATCTCCGAGTGCAGCCACAGAGTGGCCGCCACTGGTGGCGACCCCAAATGGCTGTGTATGCATCCGGCCTTAGAGATACTGTGTAGGTAGCCTAGCGAGCGTCGCCGAATAGATCCAAAAGGAACGCGGGTGGGGAATAGGTAGTTTAATGGTTTTCGACAAGTGCGGCGACTTATATTTTATTCTGCAGACTTTGGTAGAAGTGTTTTGTCGAAACTGAAGTCGGGTATAACAACGTGTATTTTCGCTCGGACAGTCGGGAGTATATTGCGTTTTGGGTCTGCATAATGGGTAAAAGGAATATTTCAAAATTCTCTACTCCAGCCTTTGCCGTCATTTGTAGGTCTATCAAATCACGGTAAAACATACGAAGGCCTACTATGCTCAATGCTGGAAATATTTCATTATTTTTCAATAATAGTACAAAAATTGTATTTATATTTTAGAGGGTTCTCAAAAAATTTGATGTATATTTTAGAAACTAGATCGCAGAAAGTAAAAGACGTAGAATACAGTGGCCAAGTTCCTGTAAATTCCGACGAAAATTTAGCAAATAATGTAAGTTAAAATAATAGTAACGGTTTACGTGAAAATAGTTCATGCAAGCAAACAGATCGTATGACAAAATTTCGCACCTATTAATTAGTTTTGATAAAATATCTGGCAACTCTGGCAAGGTTGTTACATATTTTTACCTAAAAGAAATAAACTTGAATGAACTTTTAGCTTTAATTGCACTACACTAGTTGGGGTTATTTTTGTTCAATTTGCGATAGTTTATATAAATTGAAACAAAACTAATATTATATTGTCACAGTTTCTAACTAACTAGCTAGTTAGACGATATTATGTTAGTTTCTTAGTTTGGATTCCATGCTTTAGTTAGTTTTTGGTAATATAGGTTAGCATTTTAGATTGAATCAAAACAAAAAAAGTTAAATTACCTGTGAATGTTTATAGCGCTAATGGTTGTTATTGTTGTTTTAAACTGATCTAGTGTAAACTGTTTACCTGCGAGCTATTTTCATGGTAACTGCTTTTGCAAGCCCAAAGGTTGGTTTGACTAAGCTATATTATGTAGGTTTCAGAGACACTGCCTGAAATGTCACCGACGGAGAAGGTATTTTCTTATTTGCAAAATGTAAACGAAACTCAAAATAATCCAGATCTACTCGTATATGAGTTCAGCGGTGACGATAATGATTCTTTTTCGATTGAAGTCAATAAGAGCTGTGAGAGTTCATACTATGTCCCTTACTTTGAAGTGCTCAATGCTTCTTCAGAAATTGCTCATGAAACACTGGCTGACAATATTTTACCTGAAGGCAACCGGTTATGTAATAGTGACCAAACGCTTCCTCAACCTGGAAAAACAACAGAAACTCATAGCATTAATGATAAGCTAATGGATATTAACCCTAAAAATATGGCAATGATTATAACACCTTTTGAAATTGAAGAACATAATAACATTTTGCCCAAAATGTACCATTAGACATAAAGGGCAAGGAGTCTGATATTCATTTTAAGTCAGAATATAAAATACGTATTTTGGAACACATAATAATTTCGCCTTCATCCATCGCTCAACATGTGAATAAGGGAGATGATATTTCATCTGACAATCAGCACGAAAATCACAATGTTAATGCTCAACTTGATGATGTGGCTTGGAGCCACGTATCAGATGATTCTCGACTACAACCAATCTTCCGATATATCAGAATCTTCTTCATCTGCTTCTTCAAAAGGCCACGAAGATGAAAATAATCTCAAAGAACTTGACTATGCATGCGTAACGAAAACTCATTCCACTATAGAACATCTAGCTTCAATTCCTCTAGAACAGGTACAAAAGTTTAAAAAAATAAATAGCATATCCATTGAGATTATTTGGAAATTTGCAGGAACTAGAAGACATCACCCCTACGGAATGTCATTCCCATGGAAATTCTTCAAGCACAGTTCGTTTGCGAAGAAGATACAAACACTTGTCGGCTAATTCAAGATCTTCCATGTTAGGCCTCAGCAAGGAACAGGTAATAAAAGTCCATTAAAGTAAACAGTTCTTTCTCAAGTCAACGGTGCATTTTTTGACAATTTTGCAAGATAGGTATTTCGCTTATTTTTAGATAGGGAGTTGCGGTTCTCACCATACTGAGCTACGAGTACATAGTTTTTGTAAAACTGAACATCTCGTCAGCAAAATTTTCATAACCAACAATTTTGCAAGATAGGTATTTCGCTTATTTTTAGATAGGGAGTTACGGTTTTCACCATACTGAGCTACGAGTACATTGTTTTTGTAAAACTGAACATCTCGTCAGCAAAATTTTCATAACCAACTTGGTTTTTAAGAGACAGGATGAATTATTTACGCAATTTAACAAAAAAGTTACGCAGTGTCGCCTTGCCACCACGTTTTATCTTTAAAAATAAGCGAGATACTCTACAGAAATGTCGAAAAATAAATACCCTGTTCTATAATCGAGTAATTATTAACAAATGTGTGAAGCTTGTATCAAACTTTCGATATATCGACAACCATGTGAGCTACCATGCGCTAGTTACAAACCGCCCTTGAGAGAGCCAAGCGTGTGTTCCTGGAAGCTTGATATAACGCTCGTCATCGTAGAGCATTTTTCGAGTATTGTTAAATGAGCTCAAGATTGGTGGCGCACGCAGTTTAAACTATGCGCTCTACTCATTTTTTCATTATAACCAATACTGATTGGGCCTTAATTCAAAAAAGTCGTTTATTTTTCTTAAAATGACTTGAGTGATAATAAAAATAACAATGTAAACTCAAAGACTAAATTTTATAAAACAATAAAATGTGAACGGGCAAATTTACTAGCAATACTTGCACCTAGTCATATGCTTTTACCAAACTTATCTTGCTCTCATTCTTCAGGTAAACCGTACCTAATGATTAACCCTCTATTGCAGAACCAACAAAAAATTCCAAGTCAAATAGGCCTTATTGCTGATAACAAAGATCTTTGCCCATTTTGTTTTGAAGGTGTGGGTCATTTTTCACGTCACCTATTTCGAAAACATGTTGATGAGGAAGCTGTGAAAGTAATTCTAAATATGCAAAATAACAGCAAAAAAAAAAGGTTGGCCATAATAGCTTTGAGAAAAAAGGGAAATTTTATTTTAAAATCAGAACGAAATGAAATTAAACCAGTCCGAAGACCTCCAAAGGAAATTACAAACACGAATGGTGATTATTATCCATGTTCAGCCTGTTTGGGATACTACAAAAAAACCTATTTATGGAGACACAAAAAATCTGCAGTGCAATAAAGGGTCCTGAAAAAAAGGAAGTTCGAACCAATCATCTTAGTGAGGCTCAAACATTCATTGCAGCAACTGGTCTTCTAGGAGGTTATTTAGAAAAGAGTCGTTTAAAGGCTGAAGTATTTCCCATCATAAAAGCGGATGAAATTAGTTTTACTGCAAAGAGTGATCCACTTATATGTCTCTATGGAGAATCATATTTAAACAAACATAAAAGAAAACAAATGAATGTGGTTGCCTCAAATAGAATACGCGAAATAGCAAGCCTAACACTAACATTAAAAAAAAATGACTACAATTGAAAACTCAATGAATTTTCTAAAACCTGATATGTATGAAAATATTATTGCAGCGACCAAAATTCTTTGTGGCTTTAATGCAGAGACAAAAACATATAACGCTTCATCGTTGGCTTTACATTTCGGAACAAATTTAAAATTCTTGTGTGATGTCGCAAAAAGGCTATAATAACCAAAAATCCCTTATTTCATAAGATATTAACTGATGCAAGGAATAGAAAAATAACAGAAATTTGTGAGCTTCGAGAGATGATTGCAAGCCATTGGTGCAACGATGTAGCAAGCTTAGCAAACAAGGTGCTCAATGAAGCGAAAGTACAGAAGCCTAAGTTGGTACCGCTTACCTGAAGACATTAAATGCTTTAATACCTACGTACTGTCGCTAGCATCTGAAGCTTTCAATTGTCTCAAAACCAATGTCGATATTAAAAATAACTACAAATACCTTGCAGAATATACAACGTGCCTAGTTTTGGTCTTCAACCGAAAAAGAATTGGTGAAGTACAATTTTTGGAAATAGAAGCGTACGAAAGAGAGTCTTCTATTGTAAACCAAGAGGAATTTTTGAGCTGTCTAACAGAATTGGAAAAGAATATGAGTGCTTTTTTAAAAAGAGTTGTTGTATTCGGAAAAGGAAGTAAACCAGTACCTATTTTATTTATAAAACAAATGCAGGAATACATAGACCTTCTTCTTGAGATTCGAAGGAACATGGACATAGTCCCGAAAGGAAATAAATATGTTTTCGCAAATCCAGGTTCAAATGATAGATGGATATCTGGTTCCCATGTGGTAAGGAAATTTGCGTACAAATGTGGGGCTAAAAGTCCAGAGCTTCTTACTTCCACCAAATTTAGGAAACAAATTGCTACCATTTTGCAGCTGATGAGTTTCCAGCAAAATGAAATGGAGCAAATCGCTAAGTTTATGGGTCATTCAGAAAAGACCCATAGAGAGTTTTATAGGTAAGTGTGTAATTCTGTAGATAATAAATGGTTTCAACATTATTCCACTATCTGGAAATGATATGTTTATAAAGTAAAGTTTGTCTACTTAAGTTATAATGTTACGTAATAATGGTAGCAGTGGTAGCACCAGCAAATCCCATAAAAATACGCTAGGTGTAATAATTGATGACGTAACATCACAACCTGAGGAGACAAGCTCATGTTACGAATAAATTAAATTTAAAAATTTTACCGCGCTTTTCTGGTGTTCATTTAATTAATTTATCCAGCATTACACACGATTTTGAATAACGGCACTCGATGGCGCTTGTAGGTATATAAATTTGAAAATCGTGTGTAAGAATTTCTTACCACTCTAGCCATGGAATTTTCTATAAAATACTTGTATTTAAGTGTATTATTTGATTTACTTAAGGTTAACGGAAGATACCTACCAGACAGCAAAGGTTTTGTTGCTGTTGAATGCCGGAAAAGGAGAGGAATTCAAGGGAAAAGGTTTGGCTGATATTGACGTGGGGCAAGATATCGCCGAATACGATAAACAAGACGAAAAGGAAGATAACAATGAAAATGAAAAACATAATGTATTGTTTAACATAATTAAAGGTAAACGGTCAAGAGATATCTCTAATATGGGCGAAGAAGATCAATCAAAACCTAAATCTACTAAAGTAACAATTAAGTCTGATAACCGTCAACGTTGGCTACCTGAACAAAAAGAATTGGTATTAAAATTTTTCAAAAAAAATATCGCTAAGAAAATGGTACCAAGAAAGCAGGAATGTTTTGATTTTATTGAAAAATACAATAATTTGTTCAAAGAAAGTGAAAAGTTATTCTTTAGTTATTGCAAGGGATGGTTTTTCAGTTCAGGGTGACCTCACGGCTTAGGGTTACCATGGGTTAAATTGCCAAAAGTTACACTTTTTACACGTGAAAAGTGTCACTTTTGATGACTTAACCCAGGTTTACCTTAACCTTCAATTGGCAAATCGGCCCTTAAATGTTTAGATTTTTTTATTTTGTTTTATTATATCTTTTAAAATGTTTAGTATTTTAGTTCGTTGCTTTTATATGCTAAAAGCATGTTTAAAAAACCTTCTACCATATACAGTTTTCCATTATTATTTTTTGATACGTACCAGTATTTTTTAATTCGTTTCTCTTAGAAAGAAGAGTTTTTTTTCTACTGTTAGTAACTGTTTAGTTGTTTGTTCTGTTTTGGTATCTTTTTTTAAGATGCCTAGTAGTTTTTAGTTTGATTTTCTGTGATTTTGAAAGTATGTTCAAAAAAATGGTTATCGTACACAGTTGTTCAATGTTATTTTGTAACGTACCTGTTTAGTGCGTGTTTAGTAACTGTTTTAAATATATTTTTTAAACTGTTTTAGTAGTTTTTTGTTTTTGTCGCTTAGATGCTAACAGTAGGTACATACATTATTTAATAAAATTAGTATCATTTCGAAATAAAAAAGATCCTATTGGTTCCGGAGATATTCGTAAAAAACAATTTTTGCAAAATCTTTTTCATTTCTTCAGGGGTTTATTTTCAGATTTTTTTTTTAATTTATTAACTCTCTTTTTACCTTTTGCCCTCCATACGATGACGATGATTTTCAATTTACAATCCGACTATTCGTTTTCGGGCCACAAGCATCTTATTTTTTTTTTAAATACTCACCTGGATTTCTCTTTCAGATTCATAACAAAACAGATTCGAAAAAATCATCTTGTAAAGGGGAAAAAGTGGTAGTGGAAAACTATAATTTATTTTAGAAAACCTGTTGACATAAATCCAACAAAAAATAAAATCGATTTTGCAGATTTTTTTACGGATGGATAGGTATCTCTGGAACCAATCTTTTTATTAGTTTTTGAAGACGCATTTTGTTAAGCTCCAAAATTGGTAACTTTTTTCCTATTAAATCAACTTCGTATCTCTTAGCATTTCCGAGATCCCTGTACTGACCTTTCTTACCTTGGACAAGTCCCCGCTCGGGTCCCCGTAAACGTTTAAATTCAAAATAATACCATCATAAAAATAAAATAAAATAAAACGGTCTATAATCTATTTTTAGACGCAGAAATATATCAAGGTCAAACATACATCGTTCAATGCGCGATTGCCAAACTTAGGGTCTATCAACGTCGGTTATCTGTGGCGTTTGTATAAAGCTCTTTTGTATAAAACAGAAGCGCCCTCTAGATGGCGGACCTTTGAACTAAAACTGTGTAAAAAGGGATGTGTAACCGAATTTTTGTACACCTTTCATTCTCACACTCCTCTGAACCCTTCTACAGTGATAAACGTTGTCAGACCCGAAGCCGGGTCTGACAACGTCAATTTTGGCTCGAAAAGTCGGTAGTATATAGCGTTTTGGGTCTGTATAATCGGTACACAAAATATATATATATACATATAAACGGTCATTGTGGAGCCATTCCTATATATGGATGTGATGCCATGAAGCCCGAAATGATGTTGTAAAGCCCGTGCCCGGGCTCAACAAGGTTTTGCGTGTATTTAAGCCTATGCATCAGTCTATCCAATTAGACCCCCCCTACAAATTTTCAGCTGGGCTTCAGTATGGTTCGTTTATCCCGATTAAGATACAGAATAGTTCTTATATTCGGCCTGTAGGTCGCGCTGGCTTGCAACTTTATATATACCTGATAAAGGAAGGTTTTGAACGGTTCATGTGCAGCCCGCTGTCCGTGGCACGCGATAACGTGATTCATGTAATATTTATCGGAATAGCTTAGCTGATTTATTGCTTCTACAATACCGCTTAATGTTTTCTGCTGACAATTTAAAATTTAGGTTTTATTTTTGTCGCAAGATATTTGAATAGCTATAAAAACCAAAAGACACTTTGCAATTGCCACTTTTTCAGCTCTACAAGATAGCGTTTACGAATGTTTAATACGACGTTTCGTTTAGAAGATATCATCATCAACTTTGTTTTTCATATGGTCTGTAAAAAATAGTACACCCTTTATTGGATAACATTTTTCAATACAAATTTATTTATGTATGACGCGGAATGGTTTAATTTGTTTGTATTCAGAAAAAAATGGTTACTATTAAGTTTCCCAGATTTTCGGGTAGTACGCGCTGAAATGACGGCGACTAAAACAAAAAAAGAATGTCAATTATTATGATCACTGCGTCTAACGTAATAGTATATTATTTTATATGGAGGAAAAGTGATACTTTTCATGGCGCGCTCGTGTTTAACAGCCGAACGGAGTGAGGCTGGTAATAGAGAGCAAGCCATGAAAAGTAACTTTTCCTCCAAATAAAATATGCTGTTTTTTCTTCAAATGTCGACAAATTAATGCAAAAACATCTCTTTTTAATAGTAATAATATCTAATTATTATTAAAGATAAATGGGTTCGCAAGGCGGCTTAGACCACGGTCGTAGGTGGCCTTGCTTAGACCGGTGTCGGTGAATTTGTAACATGAAGCTGTCAGTGGACACTGTCAACAATAATTATTTTTTAAAGATTGCGTCTCCGATTGCGTGTTAATTCCGTATTGATAAGCAGTTATTGAGTAAGTTCGATTAAATAATAACCAATTTCTTCCTAAATTAGTGATTTTTAGAAATGCAGTCACAAATTGAGTGATAAATACACATTGTAGTTTAATAAATCTTGAGTTGTTGACGCTTATTTTGTTGTCTGTTTGTATCGTATCCATGTTGCTGTGACAACACTTTTACCTCCGCCGGCGGAAAAGTAAAAAGTAAAGTTCCGGCGGAGGAAAAACGAAACTTTACGGCCGCCTACACAGTCGAGTAATGACGGATTTACTGACGTTTGAAGAACAAATGGTTTACATGATCAGTTACTTTTCACATGTCTTAATCGCCTCTTAACTTTGAGTGCTGATTTATTACAATCAATAAATCTTTGATTTAAATTTTACCTTAGGTGCGGTACAAAGTTCATAACTAAGAATAATTTGGCAAGAATAGTCCCTAAGCATTGAAAATTGATAGTAATTTTAATGATATTAATTCTTTTATACACACCATATTAAAAAAGAGGTGCAGCTCTAAATTGATACAAATTTCCTGTTCTTACCAAATTATTTTTAGTTATTATTATTTTGGAACTTATTTTCGATTAAAACTCAGACAATGATTTAATTTTACATAAAATATTTATTCATCCTAGTTAATGAGTACTCAAAGTTAAGAGGCGAACCTGAAAGTAACTGATCATTTAAACGATCTTGTGTTAGACCTAATTGACATTCATATCTGTTTTAGTCGCCATCATTTCCACGCCTACCCAAATCTTCGAAATTTCTTAATAAGCCTTTTTTTCATGAATAAAAACATACAGGGTGTTACAAATTCGAGTGTATGCATGATGATTTCGGAAACCGCAATAGATAAAGAGATGGTTAAATTGGGGCAAACTTGGGCAATTTAACACTGAAATGTGGAAAATTAGAAATCCGCAAAAAATCTAATTTTTGCGAAATCGTTTTATGATACCCTGGCTTTATTTTAAAAGACGAATCAAAATAAATGCCACATTCTCATTGCCACTTTTTCTCCTCTACAAGGTGACATCCTTAGATTTCAGATCCGACATTTCGTTTTTTCGGGCCCATCATCAACTTTAGTTTTTAAATATGGACCTTGATTTTTCTTTGTATTTTTGGGTAGCTATTGACCTCCCAAAACTAACGATGTGACGCACTTACCTGTCAACTTGACACTAGAGGCAGTTGCCGTAAGAAATCCATGTATGTGAGAGAGACAAAATATTTGCATTGTCTGCATAACATTAATAAAAATATGTTTTTCGTACTTCCGGGATTGAAATAATAACTTCACTACTTTGTGACAGGGACTAAAGTGTCACTTTTTGTCCCTCCGGGACTAAATATTGTCGGAAATCCCGGAAGGATTAAATTACAAATACTGACTGAGCTTTTGACACTAGTAATGTTAGTTCAAAATTATTCTTGTCACAACGCAACGTTACTACGGTAACTTGTCAAGCAGAAACTTCTCAAAAATACGCGGCCGCCCTGGCGTGCGCCTCGCTTTATTTGTAATAATTATGTTTTTTGTAAAGGTTTCTATGTGCTTTTTTATACGTTTCAATTTAGGAAGTACGAAAAATATCGTATATACCTTGCGACTGAAGTAGTAGTCTTAATTCCTCAGGTAAATTATTCGGGCCATAAACTTCGGGATTGAAAGTACTACTTCAGTCCCGCGGTATATAATATACTATTACACATCAAAAATGTTAATACTTTTTCCTTCTTTAGGCAAAAGTTAATTTTCTTAGCAAAACCAGCGATGTGCGACCGTAGTCTCTTATCAGGTATAATACTTTACACCGTAAGAAATACATTCGTTAAAGTGGTGGATTTAATATAGCAATAATCTCCAAATAAATTGCTTTAAAAGGTTAGTATTTTAAAAAACCTGGACATTTTTGTGAATAAACTAATAATTATTTCACTGGAAAAAAAAATGGCTAATTTTATAAAATTTAAATTAAAACAGAAAAATGCGAAAAATACACACGTTTCATTTTAATTAATTACCTAATACTACTTTAACTTAGCACTAGCCAATTTCTACGTAGGTGTTCAAAAATATTTCCATTTGCTCTAATACAATCATACATTTTTTGCCTTAAAGGAAATTCTGCCCGTTGAATTCCCCTTCTTTTAACATTTTTGATCTGTAAAACATATTTTTCGCTATTTATTAATGTTATGCAGACATTGCAAATGTTCTATTTCTCTCACATGCATAGATTTCTTACGGCAACTACCTCTAGTGTCAAGTTGACAGGTAAGTGCGTCACATCGTTAGTTTTGGGAGGTCAATGGATAACCAAAGATCTAGGTTCGTATCTAAAAAACTAAACTTGACGATGAGTCCGAAAAAACGAAACATTCGGTTCTGAAATCTAAGGATGCCATCTTGTAGAGGAGAAACAGTGGCAATGAGAATGTGACACTTATTTTGAAACTAAGGCCAAACACAATCAACGGATCAGGAATAAACTTTTGCAATGCCCCAGTGGCTCCAGGAATTTCTGGTCGGTAGCAAAGTCAGTAAGTAATAACTACAAAAACGTCTCTCCAACCTTTGACAGACGAACGTGGCATCACGGCGACTACTGCCAAGGAAAAAAGCAAACGTGCTCGCAAAATTGTTTTCATCGCACTCTTCCTTAGACGTCCCCCATGGCAAGGCTCTCCCCACCATATCGAACATCAACACTATCATGGCAGAAGTCAAGTTTCATCACCGTGATATTCGTAAAATAATTAAAGAACTATAGATACGCAAAAGGCATCAGGACCTGACGGAATACCTGCCATCGTATTAAAGAACTGAGCCAACGAACTGACACCCGTTTTTTTTTCCAGGTTTTTTTCTCTATCTTACGGAAAAGGGATTTACCCCTCTTCTTGGAAAGTCGCTCCAGTGCAACCTGTTCCAAAAAAGACAAGAAAACCATGCCCTCAAACTATCGCCCAATTGCCTTGCTTCTAATAATCTCCAAGGTCTTGGAACGTGTAGTCAATCAGCAACTACTCAAGAATTTGGAGAACAACAGAATAATCAGCGGTAATCAATAAGGCTTTCGCAAAAAGAGATCGACACGAGATATATTGGCCTATGTCACTCATATATGGAGTAGGGCAAATGAGAACTACGGAGAATCTCGAGCGATTGCGTTGGATATTCCGAAGGCATTCGACAGAGCTTGGCCTGACGGACTGCTCAACAAACTGCCGTCCTTCAGACTGCCAGCCTGTCTCTGCAGCTGGCTTGTCAGTTTCCTTAAGAACTGATCTCTGCACGTTGCAGTTGATGGACACATCTCTGACACATCCACCATTAACGCGGGCGTGCCTCAGGGTGCAATACTTTCACCAATTTTGTTCCTCATCTATATTAATGACCTGCTGACCGAAACAAATAATCATATTTACA